>PVHX01015363.1:0-47035 GCA_004024805.1 Geosciurus inauris
CTGGTCTCCCTCTTGCTGGACACCCGAGCAGGTTCCTGCGGGCGGATCTGGGCCCTCTGCGGCTCCTGCCGGTGCACCGGAGCTCTGGAGCGGAAGTGCGGCGGGCTGCCTCCGCTGGGGTCTCTGGAGGGACTCCTACCATGAATTTGGGCTCTCCAGTGGCTAGCGGCTGGGGCCGTGTGCCCACGGGAGCAACTGCGAGGGGCCCTGCGTGGTTGGGTGGGCGCTGGAGCCAGGTACCCCGTGTAGAAGCAGGCCCCGCCCGGGGCGAGCTCTGGGCTGGGACTCTGAGCCGCCAGAGCTGAACTCTGCCATCGAATTGCAAGTTCAAAGCCAGCCTCAGCAACGGCAAGGTGCTAAGCAACTCAGTGAGACCCTGTCTCTACATAAAACACAAAATAGGGCTGGGGATGTAGCTCAGTGGTGGAGTGCCCCTGAGTTCAATCTCCAGTACAAAAAAAAAAAAACAATACTTGGGCTCTTAAAAAGTGCTTCATAAACCTAATCCCATATCCATGTAAAAGTACTACTGAGCCCTGTTAGACAGGATTAGCATCCCACCAAGGCAAGGAGCCTGTGCAGACGTGAACTGTTATGTCCTTTCCTCCTTCAGGACATTCTAGGGTGTTTGCCTTCCCTTAAAATAAGCAGAAAAGCACAACTAATGCTGGATTCGAAACTCTGCATTGATGTTCAAGTCTGTTCATCTTGGGATCTTGTTGAGTTGTTAGCGGGGGTGTTGCTTCTGGCTTCAGAGGAGTACTGAACTCTGCCTTTTTAAAGGGAAGGACTCCTTTCCCTGGAGGATATGTGGCATGTCATAGTGCTCCAGCCCCAGAAGCTATCTCAGCATCATTATACCTGCTTCAGCATGGGCAATGGTCTGTAAAGTTCTCTCCCACAGGACCATGGGAGGATGTGAAGGACAGTTGACTTGGGCTGTGCTTTCATGGGCCTGGGAGGCTGCTGCAGAGGCTATGTATGCATTAGGGCATGGATTCCTAGAGCCAAGCATCATCTCTGGCTTGGTGCATTTGCAGCTTGTTTGTGCTATGGTCACAGGTCACCACTGCACCTGTTAGCTTTGCTCCTGGTGGGCCCTGGGCCTCTGAGCCTGTGATGCTACCAGGCCTGCCCATAGGTAGTAGTACTGGGGTATATGCTGAGCAGGATGAGATACCACACAAGCTTCTAGAAAGCCTTGGGCACAGCCATCTTCATCTGGAGGCTCACTTGTCCTGGGTGTTTCACGTGTGTCTCATAAGTAAGCCTCAAGTTACCTTAGACTGAGATTCCTAGGACTTGCCTGGCGAAGATCAAGATCTTCATTCCAGTTGGTAGCAACCTGAAATATCTTGGGCATAGTGGGCAAAACTTGGAAGGGAGTGCTTAATGAAGGTTCTTCAGAGAGGTCTTAGAACATTGGGACCAAGATAAGATGTATTGTGTAGATTTACTCTCATGGAAGTTGAGCCTGCAAATGGGCATCTCTATGTCTGTGTTCTTGTTTATTCATTTCCATTTTTATTTTTTGAGGAGACAGAATCCTCTATCTGAAGTAGTTTGGAAAGATTCTTGAACCAATCTTGAAGGTCAAATGTAGCCTAGTAAGGTGGGGAGAAGGCAGGAGATGGAGCAGGTAGAGGCAGGTAGAGGATGCGGCCAGGGTGTCCCCCCCATGCTCAGTCCACCAGCGAGTCTGTCCACTGTTTCTGTTCACAGCTGACCACGTCTCATGCCTGCTATGGCTGCCCTCTCCATCCTTCCCCTGACTTCTGCAGTGGTCCCACCCCATTCTTTCCAGGTTTTGTTGTTGCCCACTTAAGACCTCTTCTGTCCTTAGCCCCCTGAGGGACTCTTCTGCTTAAAACCTTCCAGGGACTGCCCAGAGAGGAATAAAATCCAGACTCTAGTGGTCCCCACAGGACACATGTGCCCTAGCATCTCTCCCAGCTCATTTCCACTGCTGTCCTGCCCCAGCCACACCAGCCTTCCTGCTCTTTTTTGGACCATCTCAGTTCAATGCCACCCCAGGACCTTTGCATCTGGTGTTCCCTCAGCCTTGCTCTTCCATCCCATCTTTTCAAGGATATGCTCCTGGTTTTATTTAGATGTCACTTGTTCCCAAAAGACATTCATGATGACTCTTTCTACACACATACACCTATGATAAAGAAAATACTCAAGTATCCACATTATTTCTTGGAGAACTTCTATGATAAAAAGTTCTAATGGTATCTTCTTATTCCAGACTGAAAGTATCTAGATTCTTCAGGGTCCTTAGAAAGTTCTCTTGCTTGACTAGACACATATTATCTTCTTAGGTTCATGACCCTGGGCCTTCTCTCTGGAACTGTCTGGCAGTTTTGGCATGAGAAAGAGCTGAATTCATTCAGAAAACATTTATTGAGAGCTGTCCCAGGCACTGAGAATACAGTAAACCCTCCCCCACATGCCCCTCACTTGATCCCAAGGAGGCAGAAAACAAACAAATAAAATGTTGAGTTGTGGGGGAAAAAAGCAGGGGAGGGATGAGCCACTTGCTCATGACCTTGTACTGGGTTTTACAGAAGGAAAATGCTGGACAATTTAAAAGCCCCCAGTCTCCTTGTTGCTTTTCTACCTGAAGTATAAGTGTAAGGGTCTCAGTAGCTGCAGCCTCCTTTGATGAGGAAGTCTGTCTGATGCCCCCTGGGGGCCCGGTGATAGATGAAGCTGGAGGGTGAATCAACTGCCCCCCTGGTAACTCTTGTATTCTGCGTCAGTCACAGAGCATGCTGACAGCACAGAAAAATCGTGTTGATAACTTCAGCTTGGAGGGAGCAGGCCTCAGAGACATTGTTTTATGTAAGAAACCACAGAAGTGAGGCCACTTGCCCTGAAAACAGGGTACTGGATTTTCTTGGTTGTGTCCAAGGCTGCTCAGATTCCTGACTGCCTTCTCTGGAAGACCCTTCACACGTGACTCCACCCCTTCCTCCTCTGTCCCCTTCATTGTATCTTCCGCGGCCCATTTCTACAGGAGTTGTGTTTTCCCCTGCTTCCTGTCCTCTGATGGGCTGTCAGTTTGAGATTGAGTCTTGGGGTACGAGGTGGCCAGCCCAGGGAGCTTAGCCACGATCATTGCTTCCCCTCAAAAGCTACCATCGGTAGAGACTTATGGAACACAGCCTTCCAACATGGCCCCATGACAGATGAGAAGTCACTGTGCTCTTTCCCTCTCTAAGTTTGCAGCCAGGTAGAATTCATAGTGATGGCAAAAGCTAACTTGTCTTCTGTCTTCACACTGGGGAGCAGTGGGTAGTGGATGTGCTGACAGCCACCGGGCTCCATGGAAGACTTATGGTCTGTGGCCCAGCAGCATCTCCTCTGCATTTCCAGAAAAGCCCAACCCAGGTCCCGCGAGCCTCGGCCTTCGTAGAAGAACCTTTTACTTGAACCTAGGGAATCAGTGTGACTGGGCAATTCATAATCCCAGGAGAAAAGGAATTCACTTCATCATGTTGCAGTTGTTGTCAGCTGGTTTTTTTGTTTGTTTTGTTTCATTTGGTTTTTAAATTAATATTTTTAGAGCAATTTCAGGTTTCAAGAAAAACAGCAAAAAGCAAGGTTCCCATATACTTCCCATATGCCATACCCCGTCACACACACTGTACCCTTATAAACATCTTGCATTGGTGTGGGAAGTTGCTATTGATGAGCCAATATTGACACATTATTATTAACTGAAGTTACTATTATTTAACTAAAATAAGGTATAAACTGTAAACTAAGGTCCTAGTTTACATGAGTTCAGTCTTGATGTTATACATTGTATGGGTTTGGACAGATTTATAATGACCATTATAACTCACCATTCAGTGTCATTCAGAGTAGATTCATTGCCCTGAAAATCCCCTATTCATCCCTTCCTCTTCCTCATCAGCCCCTGGCAGCTGTTGATCCTTTTACCATCTCTACAGTTTTGCCTTTTCCAGAATGTCACATAGTTAGCCAATTTCCATACTGACTTCTTGAACCTTATGCATTTAAGGGTCCTTCCTGTCTATTTTTTCTGTATAATATTGCATTGTATGGTTGTACCACCATTTATTTATCTGCTCATCTATTTAGGGACATCTGGTTGCCTCCTTTTGGGTTTTGGCCATTATGAATGAAGCCTGTGCACATTTGTGCACAGGTTTTTCTGTGGATATTAGTTTTCAACTCTTTTGGTGTAAATACCAAGATGCACAATTGCTAGATCATATAAGAGTATGTTTAGTTTTGTAAGAAACTGCCAAACTGTCTTTTTTTAAAAATATTTTTTAGATGTTGATAGACATTTATTTTTTATTCATTTATTTATATGCAGTGCTAAGAACGAACCCAGTGCCTCGCACATGCTAGGCAAGCGCACTACCACTGAGCCACAACTCCAGTCCCCCAGACTGTCTTCTTAAGTGGCTCTTCCACTTCATCAGTTGGTTTTGATGCCTAAACCACTTGCAGTGAGATGGGTCTGGTTTCTCTAGGCGATGACTCGTTCTCTGAAAACGTGTAATCTAAGATCTTTTCTCCCTGCACTCGTGTAGGGCTCTGATGTGGAGGGCTACCCTTTCCATTCTTTTTTCTGTGGTCCTCCTGTTCTCACTAGAGCTGAGTCATTCTAGGAAAAAAAAAAATCTCCTTTTCCTGTTCCTTTTTCCCTTTGACTCTTCATCTCTGCCCTTCCCAACAAAAACCAAAGTGGTCCATAAGGAAAGGGCAAGAGTGGATTGGTGGGGAGCCCCTGCCTCCATCTTCTTGGAGGAGAGCTGTGGTATCCTCCCATATGTACTATAGTGTTTCAACTAGATTGTTTTTCTTTGAAATGCTTTAAACTGACATCATCAAGAGGCATGTAGTACTCTCTGTCCCCCAGCCCCATGTGGATGGCAAGTCTCTTTCCTTACCAATTTGTTTCCACAGTCAGAAAATGACTCTTCCTCATGACCAAGTGAGTGCATTTGTAGCCTCCACTGAGCAGCTTTGCTACACATGGCCATGAGAACCTGCGTGACCATGAGAACCTGTGGTGGCCCAAGGGAAATACCTCAGAGCTCTAAAGCCCAGCAGGGAACCAGGAAAAAGTCAAGTACCTCACCCTATGTTCCCTCCCTTGGACTTTTGAGTCTCCTTAGACCCCCAGCTATAAATCACTGGGGATCATTTTGTTTGCAGCCTGTGAGTCTTGTTGCTGTATGGACAGTCTTCCTGTTGGGTTACTAGAGAAAGACATAGACAGATGGACCACAGGATGGAGAGAACAACTGACGGGGCAGAGCATCCCAGTTAAATGAGGGTGGAGCAGATCACCACAGTCCACTAGAAGCTTCTTGGAGACCACATACAAGGCTCTGATGAGTGACCCTGTCACTTCCTGTGACTACCAGCCAGTTCCATTTCCCCTAGTTTTGGGCACTTCTGCCCAGGTGCTGTTGGAAGCTGACTGGCCTGTGGTTGAAGGGACTTTCCCTATTGGGGTCCACAGTGTCTCAACAGGAAGCACTGTTAGCATCTTAAGCAGGACAGGCTCCTGTGCATTACAGAAACTTAGCATGCTTAGTCCCACCCATTAAATACCAGGGGTGCTCCCCTAGTCGTTGTGGCAATCAGAAACTACCCCAGGGATTTCTGGGTGTTCCAGGTAGGTTTACTCCCACTGGTGAGAAGCCCTGGGCCAGGGGATGGTCTGGTGGTGTCTTCCAGTGAAAGATAAAGTCTGGCACCCTGAACCTCCTCTTCCCTGGGGCCCCTTGGTAGCTGATGCCTGTACTTGTCACCCAGGCCTTTGACACCTGTTCCCTACCCTCCTCCCGCCCCCCCATTCCCCAGCTCCTGCCCTTCACTTCTGAGAAAAGAACTGAGACATTTTCCCAGCTTGCAATGTATTGTGGGTTAAGAAATGTGGGCCTACAAAAGCTGACGGGTGTTTCCCCCTTAACTCATGAGATCTGTAGCTCTGGGGACTTGTTGCCTCCTCTGTTTGGCCTTGCTTCTCAATCAGTCGCCTTATCTGGTCAAATGAGCTCTCTGAGGGCAATGGTGGAGGTGGTGATAAGCACGAGGGCAGTGCTGTCCCCGCCCCCAAGTGGCCCCCGCACCCAGGCTGACACTGCATTGATTGGAGATTCTGCCAAGTCACACTGGTATTTATGCTGGCACAAACCCCAAGCCTCTGCAGGTCGGTTCTGGGGTTGTGGAGTAGTGGGAAGGGATGAGCTTGTCATTCACATGAGGAAATGGGGCAGAGTTCAAGGACTGCTTATTTTTGTCTCCTCCCTGCTTATACCCTACTTCTAAGCCACCAGCAGGGAGGGATGTCTACATATGGCCCTGCCACAGCTGAGGGGATGTGCCTGGCTAGGTTGGGGCTCATAAGAGGCCAACTCTGCTTATTTGAGGTCTAAATAAGCAGAACCACTGCTGACCTGGCCCAGAGGATAGCAATTCTGGGGCCACCATAAGGCCAGGGAAGCTGGGATGGGGCCAGTGGGATTACACTGATGGGGCGCTAGCTTGTCACATCCCTGGGATTCATGCTAAGGTATCATTTGGTTCCTGTACTTCACTGCTTAGCCATCATGTCTCTAAAGGGCCTGGGCCCTGCCCACAGAGCTATAGTATCTGCCAGTGGATCCCTAGCCTTGTCTCTGGTCCACTCCCCCAGCCCTTCTTTCTTCCTCCCTCCTTCTAAGACTCTGGGAAAGTCAAGTGTAGCCGTTTCCAGAGACACCTCAAGGCTCAGATCACAGCGTCAGTCAGCTGGAGCAGGTTTCCAGAACACCTTGCTTGGCACAGTGTCTTTGCGGTATCAGAGCTTGGCCCTCTGGAGCCTGCAAGTGATTTGTGGCTGGGGAAGTCCAGCCAGCCCGAGAAGCTCAGCAATGCTGCCCTCTTGCCTTACAATCCTAGGAACTTGGGCGGGGAGCCAGCGCAGGAGCAGGCTGTGAGGAAAAGGAAGTTTGACCCAGCACCCAGCCCTGGCCCAGGTCTTTGATAAACCTTAACTCTACACAAGAGGTCTGCTCCCTCCTGGCAGAAACTGGGTGTGGCCTACATCTGTGCAGATAGGCAGGAGCACAGGGCCTTCCTCATCCCCCGCAGATGCTCCGTGCCTTGAATCCTGATTAACTAACTGATTGCTAGCCAAGATGTGCTGCCTCTGGATGTCGTTTGCTCTGCTTTATAGTAGGGGATCCTCTCAGATGAGCAGGTCAGTGGGTGGCATTGTTCTGTCAGACTTTGAAGTGGGTGAGGACATCAGGGCTACTAGAGATGTCTAGCAGTGTAAGGTGTCACACCTGTCAGGATCAAAGGTGTCTCGACAGGCAGTGGCATTCTCCTGTGTGGGTTTCTGTGGCTTTTATTGATTATTTTTTTGCATGCTTCTCTCTGTCAGGAAGAGCACAAGTCACCCCCTTTGCAGTTATGTCACTTCCCTGCTAACCCTGTGCCATGGGGTGTCACTTCTGGGCATTTGTTAGTTTAAATAGCTCAAAGTGTTTTGCCAATATTCTTACTTGTCCCTTGAAGTAGGGAAGGGAAGACAGTAAATCAGTTGTCCTAAATCGGATATGGTGGGAAATGAGATCTGGGCTAAGAGGGAGGGGCAGGGAACTCTGAGTGGTCCATGTGGGTGACCCAAGGAGAAACCCCTCCTGGCTCCATCACTGATGAGTCTCAGGGGTGCAAGAGGAGAACCCTGCCTGCTGTAGCACCGGGGGCATCTTGGAGAGTGTGGGGGTTGTGCAGGGCCTAGAAAGCTGGGTAGAAATGAGGTCAGGTAGTTAGGAGAGTGACCACAAGGGAGAGAATGAGTTGGTGTATTTGGAAGACCTGGACTAGGTAGAGCCTTTGGGGTAGAGGAAAGGGCTTGAACAGGGAGCATCGGAGCTACTTGGAGGAACACCTTTGAGTGTGTTTGCTTCAATTGTGTGTCCTGGTCTAAAGTTGTAACAGCTGTGGCACATCCCATCTTTGCTTGAGGAGCCCTGAGCAGAGTGGGCAAAGAGTGCTCCCTGGGCTGGGTAAGCTGCCATTGAATGAACTCAGACACCCCTGTTCACTCCTTCGGTCTCCCCTTTGAGATATGTCCAGGCCTCCTTGAGAGCCACTAAGTACAGAGCTTTCCATTTTCTCATTCAAGTCTCAGGAAAAGCCAACAAAACTGAGTGGAAAAACAAAATGTTTCAGGGGTCATCTCATAGGGTAACCAAATGACTCAGGGTCACCCGGCAGGCCAGGTTTAGCTAACTTCAATCCAGGCCTTGGATGAGGACCACATTTCCTTCACTCCTCCATGGATTTTCTAATCTAGTGACACTATTTAACATCATTATTTAAATAGGCGCATTTTAACATCAAACTGAATGATGGTGTAGCCAGACATTTATAGCAGAGTTGAAAGTAATGGTTTTCAAGAATAAAGAGCATTTCTCATAGGAGTAGTGGGCTGTAGAGGTTATGAGAAGGGACTTCTAGTTCCGCCCTCCCTCTTCAGCACCTAGAACAGTGTCTGCCATGGGGTAGGCACTCAGTAAGCACTAGAATGAATGAATGAAAGAATGAATGTCAGATTCAAGTGTGTTCCATCTCCACTGAAATCAAAATAAAGACCATGACCTATGCTTTAGGAAGAAAGGAACGTAAGAAGGATCGGCTGCTTTTCCTGTTCTCCATCGGCACACTGTCACTGCTCAGCCCCCTCCAACTCCCTTCTCAAGCTGGTGACCTCTCAGAAATTCAATTCATCCTAACTGAACGCCTAATGAGGTGCCAGGTGTTAGGATAGAGAAGAGTAAGGGATGGTTTCTGGCCACACTAGAGGGGGAAGACAGATAAGATGTGAAAGCTTCCGTACCACAAGTCAGAATAAAATAAGGACTGCTCTGAGAAAGGAATGATTCCTTCTGACATTCGAGCAAGGCTTTGAGGAGCAAATGGGATTCTCATGGGTAGAGGAAGGGATGTGGCAGCTCGAGAGATCAACATTAGAAAATTTTATTGATGCATAACAATTGTACGTATTTGTGGAGTACAATGTGATGGTTTTTTTTAAATATTTTTTTTAGTTGTAGACGGTCACAGTGTCTTCATTGCTTTGTATGTGGTGCTGAGGATCGAACCCAGGGCCTCACGCATGCGAGGCCAGCGCTCTACCACTGAGCTACAATCCCAGCCCCAATGTGATGTTTTAATACGTGTCCACTGTGTGATGATCAGGTCAAGATAATGAGTATGTCCATCACGTTAAACATTTGAGATCAGCATCATATTAGTTACTATCCATGGCAGCTGCCATTGGTTGCATGTTTATTACATGCCAATTAATATACTCCACATTTCTCACGTGTTATTCCCCTATCCCCATTTCTTCTTTATAATAAACTTGTACGGAAGATGGATACCTCTTTATGTCCTTTTATAGCAAAGGAAACTGAAGCTTGGGCAGGTAAACCAAAGTCAGTAGCTGCAAGGAACTTGGATGAGGATCTGAAGGGCGGGAGCTCAAGGCACTGAGCTGGGTGCCAGCTGCTAAGTACATCAGGTTGGGGTGGGGAGTGTGGCTGGAAATAAGGTCTGGGAGCAGGTCATGCACTTTGAACCTGTGCTTCGAACTCTGGACTGGGTCTGAGTGGTGTGGAGCCCATGGAGCGTGTGGAGGAAAGGACTGATACAGTCCACCAAGCTCACTCTGGCAGCAGGGGCAAAAGTAAAAAAGGCTGTTGGCAGGAGAACCCGTTTGGCAGCTATTGGGTTAGCCCAGGGAGAGATGAAGCCTGTGTTGGGGCAGGGCGGTAGGGATGCAGGGGATGGATGCCACTGTGGAGGAGGGACGCATGGCGGCTGGGTGTGGAGGAGGGCGTGGCTTGAATGGGTAAAGGAGAAAGGGGCTGACGGATGGCTGCTGGGTCTTCAGTCCCGTCCAGAACCCAGGAGGAGGTGGAGTTAATTTTGAACTTGTGGCTTGATATGCGGGTCTTGGCATGGGGAGTTGGGGAGGTGGAGATGGTGCTGGGGTGCGAAAGCATCACTGGGACTATAGGATCAGCCCGGTGCCTCTGGCGGGTGGTAGCAGTGACTTCAGCCCATGCTTGTCGACCTTCCTGGTAGAGTGGATGACTCCAGTTTTCTCTGACAGTGTGGATTCTGTTGCTGTCCCAGGTAGCTCGGTCATTTTTGAGGGTGTGTCGCAGATCTCGTCTCTTCTTTTCTTTCTAAAATTTGGTAACAGTAAGTGGATACTCATTAAATATTTGATTAATGAAACAAAAGTAAATGGTAGTTTTTTTAAACCCTTGAAAGGCATATTATTCCAAGGCCAGTGCCCTCAAATATCACTGGCCTGCAGCCAAGTGACCCTGGGGCCTCAAGTAAAACCCCTTTGTTGAAGTCCTCTTGGTAAGTCCCAGGGAGGACAGGAATGGGGAATGAGGACCATCTACTTGTTCTGAACTTCTGGAGGTTATGATGAAACAAGCCAAGGAGAAAAACCAGGAGGAAGCACCCTCAACTGCCATGTTTAGTGGGCATTTGCAGTGGTCTAGGGACTTTGCCTACTCTGGTTTTGCTCATTTTGCTTAATCCTTGCAATAGTCCTATGAGGAATGTTGTCCTCACATTACAGAAGGACACCAAGGCTCCACAAAGTTAGATCATGTGGATGCTGGGTCACATGGCCAAGGAGAGGTAGATCAGGATTTGAACCCAGGTCTGGTGGCAAAAGTCCTTTCTGATCTGCCATGACAGACTCCAAGTCAGAACTGAAAAATGGTAGTGGAGGGCTGGGGCTGTAGCTCAGTGGTAGAGCACTTGCCTTGCAAGTGTGGGGCACTGGTTTCGATCCTCAGCACCACATAAAAATAAATAAATAAAGCTATTGTGTTCATCTACAACTAAAAAAATATTTTTTAAAAAAATGGTAGTGGATTATGATGCTGGCCTCATCTGCTAATCTCTCTTGCCTCTCTGATCCTCAAAGTTCATTCTGAACACTTCAGTTTTTCCCATTCTTGGACCTATTTAGACAGATATAGGAAAGTCCTATGAGCTTTCAGATAAAGCTGGCCTATTTCCTATGATGTCATAATCACAGGTATTGCCTTAGACTCATCAAATTGAACTTTACTGTTTTTGGTCACCCCAGAGGCCATTGGGAAGGGCAGCTGAGGATCCCAAGTTCACTAACTGTAATGGGCTATGACCTTAGGATAGCTTAGCAAGCCAACATTAAGTCTGCATTGAAAATGTAGATATGGGAAATCCCCTGTTTTAGGATCTCATTCATCTTTTGATCATTGATATAAATGCCATGCAAAATCAGAAGACAAAATTGTCATAAAGCAAGCACTCTCTCATTGAAACAATGTACACACAGACTTTTTTTGCCTGATCTCCAACTGAAATTAGGGGATCCACTTATAAGGAATTGAAGCCAGGCCAGTATGCCTCCAGCTGGAGAGTTGAGGAAGATAGACAGCTATGTCTTCATAGTTGCCCAGAATTCCAGGATCTGGTAAATTTTCTGGCCCTCTCTGCTATTTAAAAGATAAAGAGACCAAGATTGAAGAGGTGACATGACACCTTCATAGATGATCTAGTCTGTATTCCCCCATATTACTTCCCATATCTACTTATATCGAGGTAAGAAAGGAGGAGGTTGACATTTTCTAGCACACGTGTGCTCTCTGTACTCCTTAGGAGTGCTGTGGAGCAAAATGGAACCAACTGGGCCCTGTCACTTGCAAACTGGGGGACCCTGAGCAGACTACTTAACCCCCTGTATCTCCACTTTCTTACCTCTAAATTGGGAGCATAATTCAGGTTGAGCACCCCTAATCCAAAAATATGAAATCCAAAATGCTCCAAGACCTGAAACATTTTTTTCTTCTGCTACTGGGGATTGAACCCAGTGGTGCTCAATCACTGATCTATATCCCCAGCCCTTTTGACTTCTAGTTTTGAGACAAGGTCTAACAAGTTGGCAAAGCTGGCCTTGAACTTGATCCTCCCACCTCAGTCTCCCAAGCAGCAGGTATGAACCACCATGCCTGGCTAAAATCTGAAACTCTGAGCACTGACATGATGCCACAAGTAGAAGATTCCACACCTGACCTCATGTAATGAGTTGTAGTCAAAATGAAGGTATGCTAAAAATGTTGTATAAAATTACCTTCTGTCTACACATATCAGGTGTATATGAAACAAATGAATTCCATGTTTAGACTTGGGTCTCCCTCTCAAGATCTCTCATTTTACATATATGAAAATATACCCAAATCTGAAAAGATTGTACATCTAAAACATGTTTGTTCCAGAGCATTTTGGATAGGGGATGGATGCTGAACCTATAGTTCCTATTTTGAACTCTATTGAATGAGATGATGCTAGGCATATAGTTAGTGATCACACAAATATTGTAGCTGCTGTTATTAATCATAATAGCAACCATGAGAATAATCTCATAACTGAACCATGTGAGACAGCAACTCCAGAGACCCATCAGGCGCCTCCACCACCTGCCCCAGCACAGAAATGTCTTGTTTGCTGACATGGCTGTGCTTGGGAACAGGTATCAGGACCTCACTGGCTGGTGGAGGTTTAACTAAAGGCTGCCCTCCACCCTGCATTACTGATTTCTCTGCTCTGCCACCTGAACACAACACTAGTCTTTTCAGGGGATTTCTCCATCAAATTCTCTCCCTGGGTCACAAGGTCAAACCTGTGTTTTGGAAGTAGTGCTCCAGAGGCTGGGATTATGACAGAGCCCTCTGTCCCATGGGGCCATCTACCCAAGGTGATTCATTCCCATGTCACATATTTCTAAACTCTTCTCCTTGCCATCCCCAGAGTTTTCCTAATCCTGTCTGGCCAGTTCCTCCACAAATTCCTCTGCAGCTCTGCCTGATGTTCTCTGGAGCTAGTGTGCTGGCATCACTGGGAACAGAGCCAAAAGTGAATTGTCACCTCTTCCCAGGAGAGAGAGCACAGCTGTTCTCCACTGGGGATGCCTTGTGACCGCTTCGGGCCCTGATTTCCTAATCAACAGACAGATCGTCTTCAGTGGGGCCTGCCTCCTGGTACCCTGGTCCCACCAGCTCTCCTGCAGTGCATTTCATTTTTCCTTCTTCCTAATCAATTCTTGTTCTGAAGCCAGCATCTTCACCTGGATGTCAACTTTTGGGATTTTAAAAATATTGATAAAAAATATTGATCAAATCGGGCAATTTTTGCTATGCTGGTAAAATCCTATAATACTTGCCGATAAAATTTAAATGTTGGGATATAATTCATAAGGGAAGATGCCATGAACCTGTACTGGCAGCTCCTGGGCTCCGTGTGACTTACTTATATGTATTTTTGTGCCTACCTGGGTGCCCCTGCAGACCTTGATCTGAGCCACAGGATTCCCACCCTCTAGGTACACCCTGCCAGGGGAACATGGGTGTCCATCTCTCAACAGCACTTCCCACTGGCACCTGTATGGATGGGTTCTAGGGTGGCTCCACTTCTGTGAACTCCAGATTCCAGACTCCCAAGCTCCTGGCTCTTTCCTCATGACCCCTAGCCCCAAGCATGGTAGGAGAGGAAAGGGGGATCCTGAGAAACCCCTGAACACCCACACTCCCTTCTGCCCCACTCTCTAGCCCAAGTGCTACCCCTCTGCCCTGCATCACTCTTCATCTGTCCTTACCACCTCCTTGGAACCCAGAGCATCTTGCAGCCAAAGGTGCAACTTCCCTCCAGCCTCCCTACATATCCCTAACCCCCAAACCTGGCCGTTCACTAGGGCAGCCTGGCTTAGGGACCCAAACATACATGAGACATTGAGCTCTTGATGTTTTAGTGGGAAACCACTGACCCGTCCTGTGGAGTAGGCAGGAGCCTAGAAGCAAATATTGGCTGCAGTGGATGCCAGAGCAGGACATGATCACCTCTGTTGGGGTGGCCAGTGGCCAGAGGATGTTCCTTCCAGGTCTGAGTGCTCATAGAAGAGGTGGTCACCAGGTGGTGGTTAATTGAGAGTGTTGCATGCTGAAGACACCATCTGGGTCCCTGTCCAGAATTGCCAGTTCCTGTGTAGGAGCAAGGAGCTGGAATAGGGGCATCCTGCAGGGGGGAGCATGGGTGTCCCTCATCCCTCAACAGCACTTCCCACTGGCATCTCTGTGGATGGGTTTCAGGGTGGCTCCACTTCTGGGAACTCCTGATGAACAGGCAGGACTCTGCATTGTTTCTGTTGGGAACTCTTGTCTGAGTTCCAGACAGCTGGATCACAGCATTGCCACCGTTGTCTGCCTCGAGAGCCAGCCTGGCTGGCTTCTGCCTCTTCCTTGGGGGATGGGGATCCGGCTTTCATGAGATTTTTTTTTCTTCCGTTATGTGTGGTTTTCCCCTCAACACCACCTCCTTCTTTTCTTTTTCTTTTTTGAAGTTTACAGTTGTGGGATTTCCCACTTTGGGGCTATTTAGACAGAAATAGGATGCTGGCAGGAGCAGCCAATAAAGGATTCCTGTCCTAGAGGGAAGCTGGATGGGTGGCCCTCAAGCCTACCTTCCTGTCCTGAGGGCTGGTGGCTAATAGCATTGAAACACAGGCAGGAGGAATCTGGGGCTGTGGCCACAGAGCCTGCATCTGGACTGTGTGTCCCTGAGCCGCTGCGGGCAGTGGCTGGCCCTATGGCTGGACTCTCCCTCGTCTTCCTTTTGTATCTCGTAAGCCTTGGAGCCTGCCAAAGCCATGGTTTTCTAGAAAGCCTTCATAGTCTGGCTTTCCAAGGAGAGCCATGTAACCAGAGCTCTGGACTCCTGGGCTTAAGCAGATTGGACAGTCCCTCTGCAGTCCTTGCCTGTGGGGGGAAGTTGGAGGGAGTGGGGAAATCCCAAGAGGTAATGGTTATGGCTTCCAGAAGAGAATGTTCAAGCTTCAACCCCTGGGCCTGCAGAATCTGTCCTTTGAGACAGGGGCTCTGTAACTGATGAATACACACCACCAGTGTTTCATGACAGGCTTGGGCACAGCAATTGGACAAGCTTGAGTCTGAACTTGGCTGCTGCAACGTGTGCAAATGTCTTAGCTTCTCCAAGCCTCAGTTTCCTCAACTGCACAGTTGGGTATTCCCACTAGCTGGACCGGAAGGCAGGGAGGCTGAGAAGTGCCAGTGTTGTGGCTTATGGTAAGGACAAAGTGAGATAATGCAAAACTCAAGTCCTGGGCCTGGAGCTTGTTCTTGCCCAATTACTGCCCTTGCCTGACCTGAGAAAAGAGGCCTGACCCCTGTCTTCCTGGTCCAAGACCCCCTTAGGGAGTTCACCATGTAGTGAAAAGAAAGCAGAGGCCATCCTGGTCCTGGGGCCTCAACTGAAGCAGCACTTGAATCAGGATTGCCAAGTGCAGCCAGGGCCTCAGGAAGATGTTTTCCATGGGAACGTGAGTGTATAGAAAGGAACTATTCTTCTTGTATTGCTCAAATTATGAATAAAAACTTCAGTGCCTTTCATCTGTGGAACATGGTGGTTTTGCAAACTTTAATTAATTCCCAAAACACCTTTGTGACTCTGGCAGCTGATTGCTTACAGGTGAGGAACAGAAAGAGGGGAAGCCACTTGCCCCCGGGCTGGGGGAACGGCCCCAGCACACACCCTCTTCTTCCTGGAGAGTTGGTGTTTGTGTTTCAGAGGCTGACATGGAGCCCAGGAACTAGACCGTGTTTACCTTGACTGACAGGGTACAGGGCAGGGAAGGAGGCGTGAAGATCATTATTAGTTCAGGGACAGTTCATGACAGACCAGTCATGATCCCCCTGGAGAGGTATGCCAGGCATCTCCTGAGTCGTCCCTTGATGTGATTAGGGGTCCCTTGCTGACTTGAGCCCAGAGTGGATTGTAGCAGTGCTGATAGTCAGAAGGAGACTTCCTGGGCTTCTAGCATGCAACCACTATGACTCTTTCTGGCTGCAGCCGACGAACCCTGCTTGGGCACTAGGTGTGTGCAGTCCAGATTTACCTTTTGATACGCGTCAGGGGAATTCTAAAAGGCTTGCTTCCAAAATGAGCATCTGCGGTGCCACAAGAAAGAATTACATGGAGAACATGTCTGCGACTTTACTCCTTTTGTCTCCTAATGCCTTTGTCCCACCCTAATTTTGGCCCAAATATCTGATGCAAGACTCTGTAGCAATATTTGGGAAATGTGCACCAGGCCCAGGCACTAAAAGCAATAGGAAGCACTTATGTGAGTGTAGGTGCTCTCTCTGTTCCAGACGTGTTTTCCTCTGAGAGTCAGGACTCCTGTGTCCATACCCTAAGTGAAGAAGGGCAAGGAGCTCTCACAGCTTGCCTGGTGGAGGTTGTGGGGGTTCTGTGCTGTGAAAAAGTAGCAGACAGGACATTTCTTGTTTTTTTTTTTTGTTTTTTTTTTTTTGTGCTGACTAGCTGCATCTGCCTTGGGCTAACCTGTGAGGTCCAGCCCCTCTGAGTGGCCGGGGGGACTACTTTCTGCATTTCAGTTTGGGGAAGCTAATTCGTGCCGATTGCACAACTCAGAAAAGTTTCCTTCTTCATTGGAGTTTTGCTGTTCTGTTTCCAGAACAGCAAAACTAATGTATAACTTGAGGGCACATAAGGTCACCCCTGTGGCCAGGGGTGACTTTGCAGGTCACACCGAGCCCCACATTCATGGTGGCTCTGAGTTGGAGGTTTAATGCTCTGCAGCTGCAGTCTTGAAATTGTCCTGGCTTTATCTTAGGATCTATGTCTTGTAAGGGAAGCCCAACGGGATGATAACTGTACCGCAGGCTTACAATATTGGTCCTGTCTACCACCATCTCCACCTCCACTGAGTGGGTCATTGCCTCAGCTCTGTTCTGCCCCTGGTGGGGCCCAGACACAGAAAATGTTGGGGTTAGGTGTGGTGGAACATGGTGGCAGCTGTCACCATCCCAGGCTGGCAGCCCCATAGCCTGTTCAGTGGGCAATCAGAGAGGGACAAACTTCTCCCCATCTGTGATCCAGGTACCTGGTGCATTCTGCCATGGAGGGTGCACTACCCTTGGGGGTCACCCATTCACCCTGTCCCTGAGAAGAACAGACACCTGACTGGACTTCCCTACCATAGTTGGGTTGCACCACATTGGCCCAGCGGCTGCCTGGAGAGAAAACCCAACAGCTTGTAGGTCCCTGGCTCACTTGCACACCTTACTACCAGGGTCCCTGTGTACCTGTGATGGGCTGCGATCATCCTGCAGGTGCCCTTATGATGAGCAGTGACATACACAGCAAACAAAAAATTCCATGACACACATAATGGAGTGAATGTACTTAATGTCACTGCAGTATACACTGAAAAGTGGTTAAAATGGCAAATATGTTATGTATATTTTCCCACTATAAAAATATAAGGTGTTTTAAAATTTTTTTTAATTGTTATTTTATTCATTTATTTATATGTGGTGCTAAGACTTGAACCCAGTGCCTCACACAGGTGAGGCAAGTGCTCTACCACTGAGCCACAATCCCAGCCCCAAGGTGTTTTTTTTAAAAAAGAAAAAAAGTTCACCATGACAGGCCAAGAGAGAGACTATGGCAGGAAGGAAAACATTGATATTTATAGTGCCTTTCCTGGGTGCTTTTTCCCTCCTTTTGGAACAGGGGTTTTATGTTTTCATTTTGCACTGAGCCTCACAAATGAGGTAACCAGGGCTGTCTGTTGACCCCTTTGGAAAACTACCAACACTTGGCCTTTTAAGGGGTCCGCCCTCCAGTCCTCTGAGGAAGCCCTGTGCTGAGTAGACACTTACCTTTCTCTGCTTCCCCCCACAGGTATCGTGTTGGCTGTGTGCCAAGCCCTGGAGAACAGCACGTCCCCCCTGAGTGGTGAGTACAGCCTCCCTAGGATGCAGACAGGGTGTGGCGGTTGGAGCGTGGCCGCTGTGGGCCTGCGTCCTCACCAGAGGAGCTCCCTTCCTGGGCTCCTGCCCGCATGTACCTGCCTGTCCCTGAGCCCTCTCCACATCCTCTCTTGTCCTCCTGGCAGGCAGAAGGGAGCTCACAGGAAAGTCGTCACTGCAGGCTTGAGGGGCTGTCTTCTCCCATCTCCCTTTCGCTGTTCAGACAGCCACTTCAGGCAGGCATCCTGGGAAGAGGGTGAGGGCCCCGGAGTTCAGAATCATCCACACTTTTCCAGCTTGTGCTGTGATCAGATTCCCAAGCCCCTGTGCACTTCTTGCTGATCTGTGCTCAGTAGTTTTCTGGTTTATGTTTTGATATGTGTAGTAATAGTTTCATTTTAAAGATCTCAGATCAGCATTTTGGAAAGTGGGAAGTACAGCAGGCAAACCCCTCGCCGTGACAACGTTCCAAGGCATGGTTGGGCCTTGCCTTTGTGTGTGTGCGTTCGTGGGTTGATATGATTAGTCCCAGTGATTTTGATCCCTGTTTTGTAAACTCAGGGGTTAGGGTTACACATTTTTCCATGTTGTGGGAAAGTCCTGAAATCAATCCTTTTAAACTGTCCCAGTGTTCCATTAAAATGGGCATGTGGGGTTTAATGAAGCATCCCCATTGAATATTTATGGGGCTCCCAGTGTCTTAAATTGATGCTATACCTCTTCCCACCTAGAAGCTTTTTTTTCCTTTGGATTCTTTCTGAGGCTCTACCTCTGAGAGTAGGAATACATGCATTTATGACTCTTGGTATCAAGTGCCAAAAATGGCTTTCCAAGTGCACTGTGCTGATTTTTACCAGCAGCGCACGAGTGTGCCAGCCTCACCGTTCCCTTGTTAACGTGGTACGTTCCCCTGACTGCTTTTTCCCCGTGCTATTGCAGAAGACCCCTGCTATGTCTTCCTAGTAATTTCAGGAGCCCCCAGTGGGAGGTGATGTTTCTCACGTATTTTTAAGTTCTCTAACCACCTGCACAGCGTCTCTGGTCATTTGCTTTTCACTTCTTCCAGACCTTTTCATCCAAACCCACTGGAGGTGATGCTGCCAACCCCACTGGGTACCATTGCTTCTGCAGCCCCACAGTCCCCTCTTGGCACTGTGGTACTCAAGCCACTCGGTGACCCACGCTGACCCAGAAGGAAATGCCTCTCTCTTTCTATGTAGTGCTTTATCTAAGCTGGAGATGGTGGAACGGGGTGCATGTGTCCATCCCAAAGCCACGCTTCTGGGTTCCAGGGTCTATCAAAATTCCCATGAAGCATTCCTTTGACTTTTGAATTACCTCCCACACCATGAAGGGCTCCAATGTGAACATATGGGGGAAAGAAATGATAGCTTAGTGACTCCATTGTGTGTTCTCAGA
Source organism: Geosciurus inauris (assembly GCA_004024805.1). Classification (NCBI taxonomy): domain Eukaryota; kingdom Metazoa; phylum Chordata; class Mammalia; order Rodentia; family Sciuridae; genus Geosciurus; species Geosciurus inauris. The sequence goes on from PVHX01015363.1 coordinate 19,332, forward strand.
TTGCCTCAACCCCGATCCTAGGATGCATTTACTCCAAGAGCATCAGCCCCTCCTACAGATAAGAGCTCTGATCACCTGCCCAAACAGTAGAAAGTACTGATACAGGAGCACCACTTACATTTTGGATATCATTTGAGGGAACCTGGACACTGAACCGAGTAAGGGTTACCACCAGTTCTGATATTTGATACTTAAGGCATCTGGATGGGCTGAGATGCTTCCTGTGTTTTCCATGCACTTCCTGGCCTTGAAGGGTTGAAATGAGGCATAAAGACCTTGAGGTTGGGCCAGATGGGTTGGATGGAAGCCTGTGCCCTGGGCCTCCATCCTTGATTCCCCAGCTCTCTCTGCAGTCTCTCCTGGTCCTTGCAGTAGGACCTGGTAGGTCAAAAGCCAGGTTCTCTACTGAGTTACTTTCAGGAACAATAGGATGATGGTAAAGGCTGGTGCTGCCATCCATGAGGAAGGGTACACTCTTGGTTGTTACCCCTTCCTCCAAGTCTCCATCCATCCATCCGGACAAAAAGAGCCTGAGGAATGTCATCTTTGAGCCTGTTCCTTTAGGGCCTGGCATTGCTTCTGCCTAGGCTCTTTGGGGTTTCATTGGCCCTTCTGGGGGACCTGATACATTAATCCAGAAAACAACTATCCTCACAGCAGCAGTGGCCAACCTCTGTTCCATCTTTCCTTTCTGGACTTCCTCCTGTGAGAATCTTGGACATCAAGTAGTCCTGGGGTTTGTTCTTCCTCATTGTGATATCAGTCAGAAAACCACAGGCAAACCCCTGCAGGGCTGCACATGACCCTATCACAGACTGAGTGCTACTTGAGACCTGAGGTGGCAGGTGAGGGCAGAAGCAGGGTGCATCCAATGTCCAGAGAACCTTGAGCCCCAGAGCTGGCCCCTGTGTACAGGGGAGGGGCTGCCTGTCTGGCTTCTGGGCCACACTCTGCTGGATGGGGCACTTAGCCATAGGACTGGCACCCCAGTGTCTTAGAGATCAATGAAATGGCTCTCTCCACTTCTGCTTTCTGCTCTGCACCATGAAACCCAGACATGAGTCCAGAGGGGGCTGGACCAAGAGACAGATTCAAATGGTGATGTCTACATTATGGTTACCCCTCCAAAGACAGGGGTTGGTGACTAAATTGGACTTGTTTGCTCTACTTTCTCTTTCTTTAGACTTGGTGAATCTTACTACCCCATCCCACCCCTTCCCTCCCCACTCTGGCCTCACTGGACAATCCTGAAATCCTGTGTGGGTGAAGCTCAAATTGGGGACCAACACCCACCAGCCACACTTAAAACTACCTGGCATTGGAGTGAGCATGTGTGTGTACATGCATGTGTATTTAACTGTTGGCTAATTTAATAAGTGAAACTATTAGCATTGTATATAGACATCTTCAACCACAGAAGAAGATAAGTTGTAATGAAATCTATCCCCATATATTATCACCTAGCTTCTGCAACTAGCATCCCTCTGCCATTTTGCTTTTATCTACCTACCTTCCTTTGTTTATTTTTCCCTTTGGAAATTTGAGTGTTTTAAAGCAAAGCTCATTTCACTTGTGAACACTTCAATATGCATCCTAACAGATAAGGACTTTTATGTACAAAACTGTAGTTTCATTACCATGCCAACAGAAGCAACACTAATTCCTTTTTTCAGATATTTAATATGGAGGATAGATGAGACTGTATTTAATTTTATGCTTTTTGATTTTAATGTCTTTTCAGGTGAGCACAGTTTACATAAAATGTATTCATTTACATACTGAGTGACTTTCCCATCTGTGTCCCCCTAACTCCCATGTCCTGGATGTCAGTGGGCTCATTTACTAAATCCCAGAATCATCCATTAGATGCAAAGGTAGGATTGGGTCTTTTCACTCTGTGGACTGGAATATGAAGCCATAATGGATATAGGATAGCTTTGGATACATCCTTGACTGGTAACACTGGAGACCGAGGGCCATAGAAGTACTCGGGGAGAAGCCCAGCCACTAGAGGAGCATTGTGGAGAGAAAATTGCAAGCTCCATGTGCCAATCAAGGGTGGTAATGAGGCTCCAAGAAACAGGAGACTGATCTTATGTCGTTTTCTTGTGCATTTTGGGGGCGGGAGGATCCATGATGTTTTTACTTGACAGTTGCCCTTGGTCTTTCTCTTCCAGATTTCCTTTCTTCCTGTCTCTTAGGTCCTCAAATATGGAGAGGAAATGATAGCAGAGGCATAAGAAATTGGATCATCATCAGCAAATTCTTCTCATACATTTACTTTTGTTGGGACAGTGGAAAGCAATGGGGCCTTACGTTGGAAGCCCAGATCTTGGTTTTTGGGCCCCCATGGTTCCAGTCTTCTTGGGTCCCTGGCTAAGTCATTTTCATCAGGTTACTGTTTGGATTTGTTTCCTCAACTATTGGACTTGATTGTCCTTTAAGATTTTTCACATAACACTGATGGATTGGTAGAGAAGATTTGGAGAGCTGGATTGGGAGGGATTATAAATCTGTCTTCAAGTTTTCAGGAAGTCCTGTGGTGATCAATTGGTGATGCCTGCTGTGGACTCAGAGGAGTGGTAATATGACTGTGACATACAGTTGGCCCTGTGTCCACAGGTTCCACATCGTCAATCAGCTGCAGATCAAAAATATCTGGGAAAAAATTGCATCTCTACTGAACATGTGCAGGCTTTTTGAATGTCACTATCCCCTGAACTATTTGCATAGCATTAACATCATATTAAGCACAATAAGCAATCTAGAGATGATTTTTTTAAGTCTACAGCAAATGTGTGTAGGTTATGTGCAAACACTATGCCATTTTATAGAAGGGACTTGAGCATCTTTAGGTTTTGGTGTCCATAAGGTTAGGGGATGTACTAGAACCAATCCCTCAGGGATATCAAGTAATGACTATTTGGAACTGGAAGCTGCTGTACATTCACATTGTAACACTCCAGGGGCTACAACCATGTGCAGAGAAGCAGGCTTTCTCTCTAGGAGCCCACCCCACAGGTGAACCAAGAGCAAGGGAACTCGTAACAAGAGCATCTTTACAACATAGGCAACTTCACTGACCACTTAGTGTGTGATTTAGAAAATACTCGCTGAGGGAGTTAAATGAATAATCTGGGGTTTGAGACAGAACATTTTTATCTGGTTGGTCATCAACTTGCAGAGCATAGAAACATTAGCTGGAGGCAGGTGAGGGTGGCAGCACCCACGGCTTAGAACATCTGTCATGCTCTCCCAAGGAAGGAGTTATGACCTATCTTCAAAAGGTGCTTTTTAATGCCCCTTAAAAGGGACAGAATGCACCTTGGTTAAGAAGTTGCTGGGTGGCTGCTTGCTTAACCCTCAGAAATGGTGGACAGTTCCAAAGCCACCCATCTGGTTTCTGTGTTTTCATGAGACTCAGATGACCAGGGGGTGTGGTGAGGGCCTTGCTCAGGATGCCCAGGAGTGAGGCTCCAAGCTTCCCACTGCCATTTGCTTGGCAAGATCTGCATACTTGTGGCAGCTCTTTAGACTTCTCCTTCCTCTTACTTGTGTCTAATGATGCCCACCTGGAATCGGGGCATGTTTAAGGGCTTGCCTAATTTAGCGTCTGGGAGGCTTTTCAGAGATGATGAAAGGACATGGAAAATTCAGTGGGATTATTCAGGGGGAATATCACTACCATGAGTTCATGTAGGGGCATGGTGGTCCAATTTTGGTGGGGACCCAGGGCTTAAGTGTCAAGATAGTGAATTTGGGCTGGGGGTGCATACAGTGAGGGCAGATCAACTTATAGGGAAAAGTCATTTAAAGCTTTACCTGTTTGGAAAACAAGTAGAACGTGGGTCAGCCAGCAAGCAAAGAATCTGCTTATTGCTCATCTCATCTCACAAAAGCTTTTTAGAACTACAAACTGCTTCCCCGTTCCATTGTCTATAGAGTTTTCTCACATGCAGCTGAAGTCATTCTAAAATTAGAAGGCTCACGTGTTCCAAATATGTGTAACACAAGAGACTCAGTATGTTTTGGAGTAAAGCCACACACCTGTGTGCTGGCTTTAGCTAGTGCTCAGAGAGCAGCAGGATGGAATGAAAGGCTTCCTTGCCTGTCCAGCATGTATCCTGATCATCCACTATGTTTTGCAAAAGAAATTGGGCTGGGTTAGTTGCTTTTTGAGCAAAGGCAGCTCAGGATGGCAGGCAGAACACAGAATATAGAAAGGAGGGTTGTAATTCTGACTCATTGGCTGACAGACCTAAATAGAGCCCTTAAATGTTCTTGAAACTCAATTCCTCATCCATAAAATGAAGGAATAGCATTAAATGGGTGTCTTTCCAAACTGTGAGTTACAAAATCTCTTCATTGGGGCACAATCAACATTTCTAAAAAATCAATTGAATTGCTTAGAATAGTGATAATATTCAGAGTGGAATGAGCGTGGAAGAAGGGCGGTACTGTTTCATGACACCTTTGCTTTAGTTATTAATAGTCATCTATCACATTCAGCTTTTGGCATCACTTTATTTGCATGAATTGTACCTGTATTCCATCCTCTATAATTTCCAGATTTGATATCTAAGAACTTAGACACTTGCAGAGTAAGTGCCATAAATCTTTCTATCCCTGTACGTTTCTCCTCCCCCACACCCCTACAGTCTTTTATAGTTTTCTTGTCCACCCCTAATTTGACAGCAGTTCTTTTAATGTATTCCTCTTCATCAAGTCTTTCCAAAACACTCAACTTAAACAATAGCTCTTTCCTATGCACAGATACTTCATTCATTTGTGATATATAATTATGCAAATACAATAATGAGCACAGCTGACATAAACAGGTTTGAGAACAAACATAAATGACCTCTTGGTCAATAGATAACCTATCCAGTAGGGACAGAAATAGATGGATCAACCTGAGTAGCCAACTGAGTTTTCATATGCCCAGGGCATTGATCTGGATGGTTTAACATAAGAATGGAGAGTATGGGATTAGGTAAATCAAGGGATTGTTGAAGTAGAGCTTCCTTAAGAAAGCATCTATTATCTTTGAAAGTGCAAGTGACAAAACTCATGGATTTTTAAAAGTCTGAGCCTGTTGAAGCCTTACTGTTCTTCTACCTTTTCGTCTTCAACATTTAGTTGGCATACATTTATTAAATACTGCCTCAGAACCAGGTGCCATGGTGCACGCCTATAATCCCAGCTGCTTGAGGCTGAGGCAGGATTGCAAATTCAAGGTCAGCCTGGGTAATTTAGTGAGGCCCTATTTCAAAACAAAAAGGACAGGGGATGTAGCTCAATGGTAGAACACCCCTGGATTCAGTCCCCAGTGCCACAGGGGGTGAAAAAAGTACTGCCTCAGACCAGAATTAAACCTGAACCCTGCCATCAGGGTTACCAGGGCAGGCAGGTAATGCTGTTGATTTTGACATCTCAAAGACAAATCATAAACACAAAGCCATGATCGACCATGATGGCTTTTTTTTTTTTTTTTTTTAAAAGAAAACACCCCTTTTGCCATATTCAGACTTGCCATTTTTAAATAGAAGTTCAATGTTGCATACTTATTCTCTTTATTTACATGCATCTTTCTTTCGTGCTGAGCTGGTTTTTCATCTGATTGTCATTCTTCCCGGCTGAGGCTGTTATCTCTGAAGTTCACCCATGTTGTAAGAACAGACCATTGGCCGTGTGGCCTGGGTGAAGGGGGCTGCTTATGAGAAGCTGCATCTCGAGGCCAGACTGATCCTTTACATCAGTCAGTCAGTTGAAAAATATTTAGTGAGCATTTCCTGTGCCTCCTAAATCTTGATCCACTTTGCAGAAATTTTAAATACAGATGGGCCTCAACTTATGATGGTTCAAGCTATGATTTTTTTCAACTTTATGATGGTGCAGAAGCATATCCATAGGCCATCCTGGATTTTGCTTTCAGTACAATATTTAATATATTGCATGAGATATTTAGCCCTTTGTTAAAAAGCGGGGGGGGGGAACCTTTATGGTCAATGATTTTGCCCAACTATAGGCTATTGTAAGTGCTCTGAACACATTTAGGGTCAGCTGCGCAAAGCATGTAGTGAAATAGTTCTGTGCATTAAATGCATTTTCAACTTACGATATTCTCAATGATCTGTCAGGAGGTAATCCCATAGTAAGTGCCAGGAGCATCTTTATTTTGTACCCCTAAGTTTTAACAGAGGTTTTGGGCCTTCCTAGACTTTCAGCCCAAAGGTCAGTGTCTCAAATGTGAAGATCCTGGAACTAGGCGTGTTGAAATGAAATTTGGAGGCCTTGGAGCATGATGAACATCCCCACCCATCTTGCAGGGTAGGCCTAGGATAGTATTTTTGAGATCTCAGAAGTGGAAGATATCAGATTTTCTATAAATCTGCCACAAATGCATCTTTCAGATGCTCTGTGACCGCTATGGTATGCCTTTATAAAATTCCATTTCTAGCACTCTTTCCAACTGATAGCCTATTAAATAAAAGCCAACATGGTGGAGGGCTGTAGGATCCTGAATGCACACCTGACCAAATGGCAGCTAGGTTGTCGTTGGCACTGTAGGCAGTTTTCCAATTGAACCCTGGTCAGTGCTTTTCAGCTTTTTCAGAATAAAGACCCATTTTTAACACCAAAAGTATTTGAGGCCCCACAAATAGTAGTTGCACCTTTAGTATTACTATATTAATTAATATACATTAATGTCCAAATCTGCTCTGAGCACTCAGTGACACTTTAAAATACATCTGTATTTCTGTGGTGTTGCATGCCTGTAATCCTAGTGGCTCAGGAGGCTGAAGCAGGAGGATCTCAAGTTCAAAGCCAGTCTCAGAACTCAGTGAGGCCCTAAGCAATTCAACAAGACCCTGTCTCTAAATAAAACACACTGTGACTCAGTGGTTAAGTGCCCCTGTGTTCAATCCTCAGTACCAAAAATATATATATATTTTGTCAACTATAACATGATTTACATAATAGAGTATTCACTATGTACTGGCACGAGTCTATATATATTGTTCCTACAGCAACTCAAAGAAGGTAATGTTATTAGCCCCATTTTGCCATTGACAAAACTGAGGCACAGAGAAGTTAAGTCACGTGCCCAAGGTCACATAGTTAGAAAGTGACAGTGGTGGAACTCAAGCCTAGGTAACTGGCTGCAGAATTCTAAGACTTCACTGCTATGCTTGAAAAATACACAGAGACACGTCTCATTCAGACCACCGAGAGTATTTAAGGGAAGATTTACACACACATTCCATTAAATAACTGTATGACTCCCTTTCTTCCCTTCTCTAAGACAGATCAGGAACTATTTTCTTGGATTTTTAATCTTTAATTTCACTAAAAACTAGGAATGCGTCTTCAAGCAATGTGTACATATAATGACGTGTGTCCATGCACATGTGTACGTATGTGCATGTGTGGGTGACCTGTGTGTGCATGTGTGTTTAGATAAAATCTTTAATTTTATCACAGAACTATGCAGTGTTCCTTTACCTGCTTATTCTTTCATTCAGTGAAGACAGACTCAATCACAGTGGTGGACTTTGACCTGAGGTGTCAGGGTTCTTCCTGTAGGTATTTTTTGGACAGGTCTGATCACAGATAGGTGCTTCCTAACTGAATCTCCTAATTGGTCCATCTAAGAGGGCTGCATTGAGAGACTTAGAAACAAGGAGGTGAATATATAGAACGTATAGAAGTCACAAGGTCAGTAGGGACAAAGACACAGTCCTCCCCTCCTGAGCTTTACTGTGTGTAGTGTCTTCGTTTGGCAGGTGCCTTAGGTGGACAGGCAGTGGAGGTGGTCTCTAGGCCAGAGCTTATGCTTCACCTCATTCCCACTTCTCGTTAGCAGGTGGTGATTTACACCATCATTTAACTTTGGTTTGATGGGAAAGGGTTCATATACAAAAAAACCATAAATATTTGATGGCACAGTGGTTAAAGTCTGGAACTAGACTGGGTTCAAACCTTAACTGTACCCCTTGGTGGCCATGGCCTCCGGCTACTTATTTAACCACTCTGTGCTTTGGCTGCCCCATCTGTAAAGTGGGAAATTCACAACCTACCTCATCAGGTTGTTCTGAGAATTAGATGAGATACGTTTCAAGTGCTAGCAGGGGATGAGGTACCTACTAAAGCCTATATATTTGTTTTATAAATCTTTCTTGGCTAGTGGTGTGTGGAGCCTGCTATTTCAGTGGATGCCAGAAACTGAACTTTAGTTTTTGAACTACAGTACCCCAGCAGAGGAAATGTGGTCTGCCCCATTGGTGGCAGTCATGAGAGATGTGGGATGCTGGGTCTACCCTGAGCAACAGGATTCATGAGGAAAAAGAAAGATTGGAAAGAAGCCTCAGGGAAGCCATGTGGAAAGGGTGGAGGCCAGAGAGGCAGAAGGCAAGGCAGGCGGGTATCAGCCTCCACACAGGTGCTGGGCACATGTCGCCCACGCAGGAAGGTGAAGGCTACAGGACCACCTGGTTGAGCAGGTCACATTCCGAAGCCCTCTCCCTGGTGTTGGAAATGCATACATTTCACTCTCACTTGTGTGAGGATTCAGGGAGATGTTGAGGATCCCAGTGGGGACTATTTATAGCAATTTATGTGGGAAAAGCTCATCCTCATTTCCCTTTCGATGCTAAGTCTATAAAACATGAAGTGGGAGTACAAGATAGAAAGGTAGGAAGATGGGAAAATAATTAGACTGTTAAATGGAGAGGATACCTAATTGAGGAACTAGAGCTATGGGGATTAAATTCTCAACCATCTGGGGGACAAAATGGAAGAAAATTATATCTTTTCAAAAAAGAAAAAGCTCTTTGATATCCTAGGGAAAGAGATTATTATACCGAAGAGTTCTTTGGCCCAATTTAAGTTGACCTTTTTTGTTTTTTTCTTCTCTTTTTTAAGTATTTTTGTGACTAAATATGAAGGCTTATCACAGAAAGCTGTGCTGAGCTTCAGAGATGGACAAAGGACAGCTCTTGCCCTCAGGATCTTTTAAATGGCAGACATGAGGATTGGAACTAAAACATTACCTGAATTAAATGACAGCCGCCAGAGTTAGGAGCAAATTGGTATTAGGAGGGCCTGGGTGCAGGCTGTCCTCTACCTGAGAGGACAGAAGGCTCCCTAGAGGGGCAATTTTTCAAAAAGAAGTACTTTAAAAATTTTTAAATTGATTTGTAAAAATTGTATGTTTATGGTGTAGAGCAAGAAACTTTAATGTACACCTACATTGTGGAATGGCTAAATCAAGCTAAATGACATGCATTATCTCACATATTTAAGACCCTCATCTCACATCCTGTACAAAAATCAACTACAAATGAATGAAAAAAATTTAAATGTAAGATCTGAAACTATAAGACTATTAGATAAAAACAGGACCAAAGCTGTGGGACATTGGTCTGGGCAATTATTTTTATTTAGATATGACCCCAAAAGCACAAAAATGTTAAGTAGACAATCAGGGTTGTATCAAATTAAACAGCTCCTGTATAGCCAAGGAAACAACCCACAGAGCGAAGAGACAACGAACTGAATAGAATAAAATATTTGCTGACCATACACCTGCTAAGTCGTTACATAGAAACCTTTGAAGTGAGTGCCTTTGTAGGGAGCTTGAATAACTGAGTAGCAGAAATGTCCACAGCTCTCTGGCAGAGAGCCCCTCCCACTCGGGATGTAGCTGAGGCAGTACCAGACAGACTGTGAGAGGGAGGAGGTAAGCTGAGCAGGCTTCTTCCCTACTGGTCACATCTCAAATTAAACTGATCAACCTTGGTTAAGAGTGTTTGTACTACAGGGCTGTTCAAAGAGTTGCTCTTGTAAAGGCTGGTACCGACTACTTAAGCCAAAGGAATTTTCCAAAGCTGCATTTTTGTCCTTGTGTTACACTGTTACTTTTTAAAACTTGGCTTAAATAGCAAAATTTTGAGTGACTTTATCCCCTGAACCCAGGATATTGTTTGGGCAAAGGGATTTGATGATATCAATATTTGAAAATACTGGTGTGTGTGTGTGTGTGTGTGTGTGTGTGTGTGTTTTCTGACATAGTTAAGAATCTGGCCCAGGAAGGATGTTCAGTGAATGTTTGAATTTTAAGTGAAAGAGTTCCTGATGCTCAGGCTACTGGCATTCATAGCCTCCTTGAAAAGAGAAAGCCTCTAGAAGTCTCCAGCCGCTTGTCTTAGAACTGCACTGTTCAATATGGCAGCCACATGTGGCTGTGGAACACTTGACATCTGGCTAATCCAAACTGAGACATGTTGACAATATACAATATATGCTGGATTTTGAAGATGAGTATCTTATGAAGAAATGTTTATATTAGTCATTTATTGAAATGACACTATTTTGATTATATTGAGTTGAATAAAATATTATTCAACTCAGTTTCACTGCAGAGATTCTAATTCACAGGGTCTGGGGATGGGGTCCAGGTATCAGTATGTTTTAAATCTCCCCAGGGGACTCTAGTTGCAGTCAGAGTTGAAAACCACAGGTGTGGGGGGGGAAATGTATGGACCCTGGAATCCTCTGATAGGGACTTGAGTCTTGATTGTATAACTGTCCATGGCTGTGACGATCCAATGAATGTGAAAGGACCTGTCGACTACAGTATTGAACAAATATCAGCCATTATGTCCTGGCAGTTGTGGACCTTTATACAGAGTAGGTCTGTGCGACCTCATGTACAGGAAGGACCTCCTCCCCCAACAAAGCCAGAGGAGGAAGAACAGTGTCCTCCAAACACTTGTACCTGCCTCTCTATATCATCAGTAAGTGGGTGGTCCCTTCTCCCTCTCCTTCTCTCCATTAATCTTGGTAATAAAGAAGAGAAATATTAGCAGGGGGACCCTCTTGATTTTCCTCTCCCCAGTCTGTTCCCTAAACTTTTAATCTCAGGCTTTTATTCTTTTATCCTCTTTTCCCAGGCCCTGTTCAACTTGAACTTGTGCCTGACACCTCTGCTCCCCCACTGCCCACTCAACTGACACCCCAGGGCCACACCAGGAAAGGCAGAAGATTCCCTGACCTGGGAGGAGCCCTGTGCGTGTTTGACAGTGGCTCAACCTACATAGGAAATCCATATGCTCAGGAAGTTTGTTCCCAGCACGATGACCGTGGTGCTCTGGTGAGGAAAGGCAAGTTCCGCAGCAATGAGGTCAGGTAGGCTGAAGGCGAGATCAGCTCACAGAAGCTTGCAGCACTCTCACCTGCTCTTGATGATATTCAGTTTCCTATGGATCATAAGATGTAATCAACTAATTTGCAAATAAGCTCTTGGGATGCTGCCGCTCTGTAAGCTAGAAATTGTCCCCAAAGTCATTATTCTCCGGTTATAAAAATACCATATCAGCTTTCTTCCATTGGCAGAGTTAAAAATTAATGCTAGAATAAGCCGTTTTTAATTATACTTCTTTTCATGTCTAATAATGTTCAAGGCAGAACAGTCCAAGAGTACCTTACAGTAAATAAATGCAACATGATTTGTGAAAATACAGATTAGCGCATTTGATACAAATGACTTTTAAAAATGATGGAAAGAATCTCTCCACCTGGACAGCTACAACATAAATCCTTCACCGTGATTTTTTTTTTTTTTTTGGAGGGGGAGCAGATACCAGGGATTGAGCTCGGGGTACTCAACCACTGAGCCACATCCCCAGCCCTGTTTTGTATTTTATTTAGAGAGAGGATCTCAATGAGTTGCTTATTAGCATCTCACTTTTGCTGAGGCTGGCTTTGAATTCACAGTCCTTCTGCAGCAGCCTCCCAAGCTACTGGGATTGCAGCCTTCACAATGATTCTTACTGGCCAGGCTGATGGAGCCAAGGTTCTTGGCAGTGGAAGTTTTATCTCAGGTATCAGATTACAGTTACTATAACTTTTCCAAAAGTGAGTGAGTGACTGTTTTCTTCCTGCCCACCCACCTGAGCCTCCTTCCATAGTTAACTCTTAATCAGAAGTTGGCAAAACTGGAATGTAATATGCCCAAAGGAAAAGGTGCCCAAGGAGCTCAGCATCTGTAGGCAAGGGACCACAGAGGCAGCTTTTCCTAATCTTTGTGCCTCCCACATAAGCACAGTAGGTACTTTTCATTGTTTTGTGCACAGCATTAGGTCTGGTATAAACCATGAGATTGAACTTGAAGAAAAATGCTCCACAGTCTTAAAAAAGGAGCCTCTTGCTAAGGTAAGATCTCTTTGTCACAAATGAGATAGTTGAATGTGTATGCAGACTTCTAAGTTAAATGGCAAACCCACAGCAGTATCTCTCATGTCATTGTGAACTAAAAAAACAACTGAGAGCCCGAGAAGATGGCACATGCCTGTAATCCCAGCAGCTTGAGAAGTTTAGGCAGGAGGATCTAGAGTTCAAAGCCAGCATCAGCAACATAATGAGGCCCTAAGCAACTTAGCAGACCCTATCTCTAAATAAAATATAAAAAAGGGATGTGGCTCAGTGGTAAAGCACCTGTGGGTTCATTCATGGTACCGAAAAAAAAACAAAACAACTGCGATAGGAACATGCTCTCAGTAAAACCCAGGCTCTCTTGCTCTGAGAGGCCCTCCCCAGGCAGCCTGCCTCTCTTTCCAGATGCACGCCTCTTTTCTCCTCTCTGTGCTCCAGCTCCCCGGCCTGCCTGCCTTTTCCCAGATGTGTCAGACCTTTTTCTAACCTCTAGGCTTTTGTGCTTGCTCTTGTTTCTGCACAGAGTGCTCTTTCCCCAGTTTTCCCCATAGCTGACTCTCTCTTGTGTCTTTTGGGGTCTCTGTTGTTCTCCATCTCAGAAGCCTCATGCTTAGTGGCCTTCTGCAGTAACTGTCCATCACACCTCTGTGTATTTCCTTCCTAGCCCTTCATGTTGTAATGATTTCATTTTTCTACTTATCATTTGCCTGCCTTCACCATTAGACTGAAGTTCCTTGAACACAGAGACCTTGTCTGTTTTATCCCCAATGCCAGTACAGCATAGGGCACATAGAAGACACATGACATTTCATTGAGTGAGTGAAGGAAGGAAGAAATATTAAGCCCCATACCAAGTCCACTGTATCTTTTTTCTTTTTCTTTTTTTGGGGGGGTGGAGGTGGGGGTAGGGATGGGTACCAGGAATTGAACTCAGGGGCACTCAACCACTGGGCCATATCCCCAGCCCTATGTTATATTTTATTTAGAGACAGGGTCTTCTTGAGTTGCTTAGTGCCTTGCTTTTGCTGAAACTGGCTTTGAACTCTTGATCCTCCTGCCTCAGCCTCCCAAGCTGCTGGGATTACAGGTGTGCGCCACCACACCCGGCTCCATTGAATCTTTATATGTTCTCTGGTGCACAGAGAAACCGTAGCCCAGGGGGTTTCAATGATTTGCCCAGGGACAGAATTAAAGTGACAAAGAACCAAGATTTGATCTTAGGTAGGCAAGAGTTTGTGCCAGAATCAAGTCTGAGGTTATGGTTCAGTATTAAGTTTTTGCCTTTTTTCTGTGTCTTCATAGGTATATTGGTAAGAAGTATTTTGTTTTCCTGTAGCTAAAAATGTTTTCGTCTGTGGCCTTTGAAATAGGTGTTTTCTCACTGTTTTCTGCAAAAGAACGTGGTGGTAACAAGGAAGTGTTTCAGCAGAAGCGTATTTTGGAGGGAACTGTAGAGATCTGTTTGAGCACGAGACTGTGGATTTACTGGAACACAATAAAAATAATTATGACAGCACGTAGAAGTCAGGGGCAACGATGGTGGTCTGATCCCAATACCTCCTTCCTCTAGGTGCAGGAACTTCAAGGTCCACACGTGGGTGCACCAGCAGCTCTGCAGCATTGCTGAGATCTGGGCAGCCTACTTAGCACTCAGTGAACTCTAGTTTGGAAGGAGATTAATTGCTGTTTTTACAAATTATATACCAGGAAAATACACACATCCCAGCTGAATGCCTCTTAGGAATATTAAGAGTATCCAGTAGAGTGCAAATAAGAAATAGTAGTTTTCCCATAAATCATCTATAACCAATGAAAAATATACTAGGTGCGTGTGAGGAGTGGAGAATTATTATTCCACGGGTGTAAAATTACAGTGATGAAAGAGGAAAAAGTTCTAGTGATCTGCTGTAAAAAAATACACTTAAAAATTTAAGAGGGAGCTGGTCGTGGTGGTACACACCTGTAATCCCGTTGGCTCGGGAGGCTGAGGCAAGAAGATCGCAAGTTCAAAGCCAGCTTCAGCAAAAACGAGGCGCTAAGCAACTCAGTGAGACCCTGTCTCTAAATAAAACACAAAATAGGTCTAGGGATGTGGATCAGTGGTTGAGTGCCCCTGAATTCAATCCCTGGTACCCCCTCCCCAAATTTAAGAGGGAAAAAATTCTCCCAAATAGAACAATCATAGTAACAGTAAAAAATATACAGAGAAACCAGGGGCAGTGGCACATGTCTGTAATCCCAGCTGATTGGGAGGCTGAGGCAGGAGGATCTCAAGTTCAAAGCCAGCCTCAGCAAAAATGAGGTACTACACAACTCAGTGAGATCCTGTCTCTAAATAAAATACAAAACAGGGCCAGGAATATGGCTCAATGGCTGAGTGCCCCTGAGTTAAATCCCCAGTACCACCCAAAAAATATGTATGTACAGAGAAGATCAGTTTCAAATAGCTTTAAGATATAGATTATATAGACTGCATAGTAAAGATACATTCAGAATCTTTTTTTCAGTAGATTATATTTTTCCATTTAAGGTAATTTACTTGATAGAGACCTGTTCCTCAATGGGAAAACACATGGGATAAAATTGTTCTTCCCATCATTACTTTCAAAATCTACAGCAGCTCTCGTTGTTCTGTCAGCCGGCTCAGGATGAGTAAGGAAGAACTTTACTAAATGATTCCTTTAAGAACAAGGCACAAGAAAATGTTGATTCAAAGTGTGGAGGTGTTTTTACCATCAAATATTATAACATAATAAGAGCTAAAATAATTAAAACATTGTGACATTGGCATAAGAAAAGATATTCACAGATCAGCATGGAAAAGTCCAAGAGAGACCCACCTGCACATAACAAGTCAACATGTAGTAATGGGGCATTTCACACCCATAGGGAAAATATGGATCATGTTGTAGATGATTCTGATATGGCAGGCTAAACATTTAAAAAGAAACAAATTTTATTGGAAAAGGTAATAACATTCTACAATAAGTTCAAGCTGATTCTAAAGTAAGTTCAAGCTGACTGAACTATTTAAAAGATAGAAGCACAAAAGTTCTCTAAGATATAAATGAATATATAACTTAGAAAAGGGAAAACTAATCAGAACATTGAAGATAATCATAAAAGAAAATAGATACATAGATGATAAATTTATAAGCAATACCAAAAAATACTATAGAAAAATCTATAGGCAATATTTGTCAATATTTGAATCCTAAAGAGGTTTCATATCCTTCATACATAAATTACTCTTAAAAACCAATCACAAGCCGAGCACAGTGTCGCACACCTGTAATCCCAGCACTTTGGGAGGCTGAGACAAGAGAATTGTGAGTTCAAAGCCTAATGACGAGGCACTAAGCAACTCAGTGAGACCCTGTCTCTAAATAAAACCAAAATAGGGTTGGGGATGTGGCTCAGTGGTTGAGTGCCCCTGAGTTCAATCCCCAGTACCAAAAAAGAAAAAGAAAAAGAAATCACAAAATTTTAACATACCAGTAAGAGAATGAAAAAATTAAATAGGCAAATCATAAAAGGACAACTACACATGGCCAATAAATATAGAAAAGATGTGTCCCCTTCCTAGTCATCAAAGTAGTGTAAATTAATGAGAGATCATTTTTACTGATCAGATTAACAAAAGACAAAAATAAGCGTCCTTGTACAAAGCAGATAAGACTGGAGACTTGTTGGGTGTGTAAATTGTTGCAGCTTTTATGAGAGCCAGTTGGTAATCCTCATCATAAGGCTATAAAATAAGCCTTGTTTGCCAGTTGATCCAGAAATACCACTTCTAAGAATTTATCCTAAGGAAATAAGCATGAGTGTATTTGTGTTAAGATGTACTTGTGATAATGTTCATCACAGCAAAGATATTTATCTAGAAAACTCCAAGTGCTGAGATGATAAGAGATCCTAAGAAAGGTTTCAAACTGCCTTGGAGTGGATGAGCAGGGTCTACGTCGATGTTACTGGACCACATGGAACATTTCACACTCAAGTCCCTGGCTCAGGGTTGAATGAGGCTGACATGTAAATGGTGGTGATGTGTTTGGTGGTTTCTTGTTTAGGTGTTTGTCTTTTTCTATTTTGATGGAAGTTCTTCAAGTTTGAGGTCAAATTTGTCATTTGCTATTTTGCCATTGTACACCGTGTGTAGAACTAGTGTATTCCTCATGGACATAGTCATGTGCTTCAGTTTCTGCCTTCTGTTGGGCTGTGGATTGTGACCATTCACACAAAAAGTCTTAAGTTTCCTCTTCCTACTTTTCTACACAGCTTCGCATTTTAGGGCCATTAAACTAGAGAATTTTTTTGTGTGTGAACAATAAACAGAGGACTTAATACACAAAGGGATTTTTTGGGGGGGAGGTGTGGTAGGCTGAATAATTGTCCCCCGGAGATGTCCACTTCCTGATCCCAAGAAACTGTGATTTTTTTTTTTTTTTTTTTTTTGGTACTGGAGATTGAACTCAGGGGTACTTGACCACTGAGCCACATCCCCAGCCCTATTTTGTGTTTTATGTAGAGACAGGGTCTCACCAAGTTGCTTAGTGCCTCGCCATTGCTGAGGCTGGCTTTGAACTCACGATTCTCCTGTCTCAGCCTCCCTAAGTGCTGGGATTACAGGCTTGTGCCACCGTGCCCAGCTGAAACTGTGAATATTGTACCTTACATGTCAGAAGGGACTTTGCAGACGTGATTAAGTTAAGGACTTTGGAAATGAGATTACCCTGGATGAGTCAGCCCATTGTAATCACAAGGACCCTTATTAAGAGGAGGGCAAGAGGGTCAAAATCAGAACAGGAGCTGTGATGAGGGAAGCATAAGTTTAAGCTTTCGGTAGCCTCTAGAAGCTGGAAAAGTCAAGAAGCATATTCACCCCTGCAGTCTCCAGAAAGAACCATCCCTGATATTGATGCCACCTTGGTTCTAACCCCTTGAGACTCATTTCACACTCTGACCTCCAGAACTGTGAGATGATAGATCTGTATGGTTTTAAGTCATAAAATTTGTAGTAATTTGTTTCAGCAGCAATAGGAAACTAATACATTCGGAAAAGGAGGAAAAATCAAATTTGAACTTGAGCCATGGTTACACATTAGTTGGTCCTGGCGAGAAGCCCAGAGACCTGATTCTAGTCACAGCCTTAAGAAATCACCTCTCTCTACCTCATTTTCCTCATCCCTGAGGTTCCCTTCTTGCTCTAAAGATCTGTTCTTCCTCAAGCATATATTTATCATCACCAGATGCATCATCTTTGCTTTGACACTGAAGTATAGGTGAGGCTATGAGTAGATTCTAGTTTATTTGTCTTGGAAGCTAGCTACACTATTGTTAGCATTTTCCTTGGTGAGGGTGTGCTTAAGTGAGTGGTGTGTTCTCATGTGGAGGATTCTGGAACATTTCATTGAGTGCTTCCAGAGGCAAGTGAAGGCATATGCAGAGATTAGAAGCCATCAGAACCATGACAGATAGTTGCCAAAGTGTACCTGACATGGGGTATGTAGATCTCAGTTTCCCATATTGGTCCTAGATCTTTCTAGAAATATTTTCTAGAAGATTTTTCCTACTCAGACTCCTATTCCAAATCATTGCAGAGTTTACACATTATAGAAAGAGAACTTTGAGGCTATAACAACACGCCAGGTCTCCGCAAGCCACTTGCCCAGAAGGGAATGTGGGCCTTATTCCATGTTTCTCTCTGGCTCACAGAAAACCACGGTAAATGTTACTGAAGGAAATGGAAACATGAACAGTGAGTTATCACTTGATGCTGGCATGTATGGCATGTGTAATAACTGAGTAAATGGACATGTGTGTGCTCTCCTCTACATATAAGCACAAGAACTATAATCAATATTTATCATAATTTGAGTTTGAATATATTAAAGATAAACATGTACATGTAGTTTTCAAGTTGGTATGTATGCCTATAAAAATTCAAATTTTAAAATGAGAATGAAATCAATCTTATAACCACTGGGACAAATTGCTCTAGAATTTAGCAACACCAGATGTGGAGTCCTTTTATCAGGAAATAACATGAAAGACACCTTTGTTTTTCTGAGCACATTTGAAGCACAATCAGTAATGAAGAAACATGCAAAAGGGGCACAGTTACAACTTGCTGTCCCAACACGTGGAAAGGCTGTGAAAAGGGCCTCAGTTTTGAAGTTAAAGTTGGGAATATGGAAAACCCCTAATTTACACAAATTCAATTCAGTAATCAAAAGGGATATTAAGGAGCATCAAGATGAATGAGGCCTGATTGGGGGGAGGGGTGGAAAGAGGTCTGAGCTGGAATAACCAGACGGCCCTGGGTTCCTGATCCAACTAGCTCTAACTCCAGCCCGCAGAGCAACCTTGAACAAGTTACTTAACCTCTCTGATTTCTGTTTCCTTGTCTCAGAAATGGGAAAATAATACTTGTTTGTCTGGTGATGGTGAGAAATAGGGTGATGACTGAAACATGCAGCCACTTGTCTTGTCCACACCTGACCTCAAGGGATGCACTGTCTGGCTGAGAAGATTCCAGGGCCGCCATCAATGGATCGTGATCCAAGATAGGGCCCATTGAATCCTACTGTAGAATCCTCTTCCCCCAGCCCCACCTTGGCCAGGTGTGGAGAAGGAAATGCCACATTCAAGTACTTGTAAACGTGTAGGTAGGGCTGTAGAGTGGCTCTGTATGGAACAAGCTTACTTTCTCCTTTGCCTTTCCAGCTCCTTGTTGCATTGGGTCTCGAGGTTTTGTCTGTGGTTTTGTCTCTTCCTTCTTTTCAGCCCTTGATCCCTTTTTTCTCTTGCTTGTATCACTGTCCACTGGAGGGTAGATCCCAACCTCACCCAGGTCTAAGATCCTCTGAGAGGAGATCATGACTTGCTCATTCGTGTCTTCCTCTTCTGCAGCATCTAGCAAGTTTGCCCAGAAGAGCTCAGTTAATATTTGGTGGGAGAAACCATTGTAGAAGTGAAGGTCCCATCTGCCAGATGCTGAAGATGTGAAGTTTCATGCTGTCTTTCTCCATGCCATGTGGAATAGTGTCCTGGGGCTTCCCAAGGAATAAAAGAGGACACTGGCAGAGATTGGAATCTTCTACATGGCTGGAGAGCAAAGAAGTGCCCTTCACTCATCAGAGGACTTTTCTTACAAGGAAGGGAGTACCAGGAAGTCATGTGCCTGAGGCCCTTTATGCCACTGTCCGCAGGGAGGGGGCCTGGCTAGCTGGGGACAGAGTGAGAGGGAGATTTGTCACAGTGTATATTTGCCCTTTGTGAATTCTCAAGAGGATAAAGGGAATGAACATTTTTTTAAAAGCTAAGCTTACTGTAGGCCAGCTCACAATCCAATCCAAGGACCCTTGGTGGACTTTGGTGGAGCCATCTTGGAGCCATCCTTTGCACAGGCATGGTGGGGGTAATATCTCCTGTCTCCTGCACTGGGCCAAGCTGGAAAGTTTGGTTTGGATTGGGACAGTTGTTGAGCCCCCTCCCTCTACTGAACTGCAAGCCACCAGTCCTGGCCAACCTCCCAAGACCTCACCAGTTCTTCCCCTACCTCAGCTTGGGTTTGTGCTGAGGACTCCATTCTGACCCATTCCTGACACTGCCTTCCTTGCTGCTGAGAGAAGCAGCACCATCCAGAGTCTCAGGTCACTGTCCTCAACCCCATCCAATCCTCAGTGAACTTGCTGGGTTCCTCCTGAGGCTGTGGGAGCTCACAGTGCTTTCTATAGGTGTCGAAGGTAGGGTAAGTGGGGATGTGAGCTCTGTGCTACCTCTGAACCTGGACAGAGGACGTCAACAGTTTTTCTGTCAGTTTCCATTGCATGTAGTCATCTCATATATGAAATCTGATCTGGCTGGGGAAACTTGAACCCAGAATCACTGTATATTTTCCCGAGTTGATTTTCTGAATGGTTTGAATTCAAAGGAAAGGCACTAACTGGTCCACAGACATACGTGCAGGTTGCTTTTTATTGGCAAACTCCCGGAGTAGACAAATGTGCAAAGTCTAGGAAGCTCTGAAGGCTGACACTTGTCTTCAGGGCTGATATCCTGCCTCGGTGGCAGGAACTTTCATGTCCTTTCATAGCTCACCTATGAGTTGAAAGCAAAATAAGGCAGGAAGTTAGAGAGAGACCAATTCATAGACCCTTGATTATTTACTCAACATGATGCTGAAAGACATTTGTGTTTTTTGGAAGTTCTATCCCCTGGCAATGAAATAAAACCTCCTTTCTAAGCTAGAAAGATTGATGTCCAACTACATTAAAGGAGTATGTGAGTAAAAGGAAACTCTGTATTCTACAAGGGAACACAAGAGCTTCCACTATACTTATGGCTCCCTACTGCAAAGCACATTATCAGACCAAAATTAGCAATGCAAAAATGAAATCATACTAAGAAAACCAAAGCACAAAAATGTTCCCATTTGCCATGGTCTGAAAATTGTTACATGAAGAGGCTTTTTGGTTTTGTTTGGGGTTTTAGTCACAAACTACAAAGAGGATGAAAGAAATTGTTATCTTTTATTTCCACTGAAGAGTACAACTGAATGTTTTGGTTTTTCTCTTCTTAAGCACATTGTTTATTGACACTATATGGTAAAGACATATATTAGTGGCACATTCCATGTATTCTCAATGAATTTGGCCGTAATTGCAAAGCTTTCTATGATTCTATTTATAATCCAGGAAGGAATTTCTCTCTTGTTTTCTTTTAATTCACTGATATGTATGCTAGACAGTGGTTCTCAAATTTTCCTGCATATTAGACTCGCCCGTGGAGTTTTTTTAAAACTCATTGTCTTGGATGCACCCCAGAACAATTAAATCATTATCTGTGGGTGTGGGAGTGGGCCCAAGCACTGGTACTTTTCCAAGGTGATTCTAGCGTGCGGCCAGGATTGAGAAGCAGCATGCCAAAGCGGCACATCTCAAACTGCAACATGCATAGCACTCTCCTGGGGCTGGTTAAAATGCAGGTTTGGGTTCAGAGCTCCAGAGGTGGGGCCGGGCATTCTGCATTTCTAGCAAGCTTCCAGGCTACATCAAATCTGCTCATTCATGGACCACACCATGAACAGCCAGATCCTAGTCTATAGAAGAAAACATGTAACAAGACACTGGCTTCTAGACAGTGATTATAAAATGCCTCACAGGTTCTGGCTTGTCCCTTGACTGCTGTCCCCTGCTTTATAAACAAACAGTGAAGCTATAGGATCTTTTATCTCCCTTTCCTGTGAGGTGTTTTTGTTTTTTCACTTGTAAGCCCCAGAGGAAGAGTCATTCTTTCTCAGAGATCACCTGGTTTTCTTGTTCCCAAGAACATCTGTGACCCCCAAGGTGGAGGATGGGGTCCTTCTGCCTGGAGTGAGTGGTACAGGGTGGCCGACCAGTGATTTCTCTGCCTGGTAGCTCACTAGTTGTGGGAACATTCCCCAGATAGCCCAGGAAACCCAGGTCTTGTGCTTCATCCAGTGGGGAGGAGAGATTTTAGTAAACACTGCGTGGGAAGAGGAATGAAATGGGCAGAGAATGAGGTTAAGGAATGGGTGTGTGAAACGGCAGGTTGAGTGAGGCTAGGTCGCCCAGGAGCAGCATTCCAACGCCCACCTCTCCCCAACAGCTGGGGGGAGAAGGCACTCACCTGCCGAGGAACCTCTACCCAGGGAGCAGGCAGGCAGCACTGAGATCAGAACACATCTGCCTGCCCAGCAGAGCTCTGCGTGGCAGCCTGTCCAGACCCACTCTGGGACCTGGACTGAAGGGCCCGCTCCCCACTTTGTCTCCCATGCCTAGTCCTTTGCAGACACTCTCATGACCTGCCTTGTTTCCTGGGTCAGGGAAGATCTTCTTGCTCTGTGCTTCCCATGCCCTCTCAACTCCTAGAACTGCCTAAGTCAAGGCCAAGACCCCTGAGTTAATTTACCTGGCTGCTTTGATAATCCTTTGGACTGAGGAAGTCTCAGGTCTGGGCTGGACTTCCTTGACTAGGCGTTGATGGTTTTGAGTGATGGATTCTGGAGACCTACTTCCCAAGATGTGGCTAAAAGAAACAGACTATGAGAACTTGCTCTGACTCTGTTTTCCTGCATTGCTGCCTCTGGTTAAGGGTCTACCCCAGTTCATGCTATCCAGTCCCATTGGATCTAATCTGCTGTCCCCTGCTTCTCAGGTCTGTGTCCACATTCTGTATGGGGAAATTGACCCCCATATTTCTGTGCCCCTTGACAGCCCACATTCAAGTTTGCCATCTCCAGGTTTTCTCAGACTAAACTAGCCACACATAGGCAACCACCCCCTTATCCTTTACTCCTTCAGGACCTAAGCATTCTGTTCTGAATAGACAAAACCATTGAATTCCTATGGTCCTCATTCTCAAAGGACTGTCCCATCCACACTTTCTTTTTTGACATAATGAAAATTTTAACCTGAAAAAAACCTCGGATACAGAGAACAAACCCATCATTTTACAGAGACGTAAACAGACTCAGGAAAGGGAGTGACTTGGTTAAAGTCATCAAGAGTGGACATGAGGGGCTGAGATTATGGCGCAGTGGTAGCGTGCTCACCTAGCACGCATAAGGCACTGGGTTCGATCCTCAGCACCACATAAAAATAAAATAAAGATATTCTGTCACCTACAACTAAAAAATAAACATTTAAAAAAAAAAAAAAAAGAGTGGACATGACAGAGCCAACTACCAGGACCAGGCCTTTGCAGTGCCATTCCTGTATCTCTGGTACATCCTTCCAGCCTCTAGTATACAGTATCACAGCGAGCCTGGCAGCTGGAAGCCTCTTCAGATTCTATCCAGGGTGGTTAACAGGAAGCCAAGCACAGAAATAATAAATCCAGTAATGGTGCAGGACTTCTGTGGAATTTTATTGTGGGCCCACAGAAGAAATATGCATAAAGGGCCAAATGTGGTGGCACATGCCTGTAATATCAGCGGCTCAGGAGGCTGAGGCAGGAGGATCTCAAGCTCAAAGCCAGCCTCAGCAAAAACGAGGCACTAAACAACTCAGTGAGACCCTGTCTCTAAATAAAACACAAAATAGGGCTGGGGATGTGGCTCAGTGATTGAGTGCCCCTGAGTTCAATCCCCAGTACCCTCACCCCCCAAAAGAAATTTGAATAAAGGGAGAAGGCAAAGCACATCTGTAGCTAGAAAAACTCCATATTGTAAGTGGACTAGTTATCTCTAGTTTATGTCAGTCCCCAAAAGATTTGGATATGGGGGAGGGAACTTATAAATGATTCTGAAATTCATCTGGAAAAAAATAAACAGGTGAGAACATTCCACCTGTTCTCAAAAGGAGGCAAAGGAGGAGGACAAATCTGAACTGTCATATTGAATCATATTACAAAGTTAAAATAAGTGGTTTCATGCTGGTACAGACAGACAAAATCTCAATGGAACTGAATAAACTATGCTGAAGGTAGCATTTCAAATAGAAAATTATGAACTGTTCAACAGATGGTGTTGGGATAACTGGTTGGCTCTAGAAAATAATGTACACGCTAGATGCTAAAATTTTAGATGGCTTAGAATTAAATATAAACAAATAGTAGAAAGAAACAGGTAAATATTTATATAATCTTAAGGAAGGCCTCTAATTATTAGGTCAGTATGACTTGTGCAAAAACACAGTGAAGACATAAACCACAAATTACTTGTAATATATATAACAGGATACAGAGTTGTGATTATATTTTAAAGAGTGCTTACAAATAAACAGGAAATAACATCTATAGAAAATAGATAAAAGAATCAAGCATAGTGGCACATGCCTATAATCCCAGCAACTTGGGATGCTGAAGCAAGAGGATTGCAAGTTCAAGGCCAGCCTCAGCAACATAGTGAGGCCCTGAGCAACTCATAGAGACCCTGTCTCTAAATAAAATATAAAAATGGGCTGGGGAGTGGCTCAGTGAGAAAGTGCCCCTCGGTTCAATCCCTAGTACCAAAAAGTGAAATAATAAGACAAAAGATAGGAACAGCTAATTAACCAAAGTGGAAAGGAACATGGTAATAATCATATAAACAACATTCTGCATCACAAATCAAGAAAATGCTATTAATATAAGGGATTCATGTATACCTCCATAAAAGTGGCAAAGGGAAATGAAATGTAAGATCCAGTGTTTTAAGGGTTATGAAGAAACACACCCTCTCCTTAGGGAAGTGTGTATTCTTGCATGTGTCCTGGAATACAACCCAACGGTATGTCTGAGAAGTCTTAGGAATGAGTGTCCCTTTATCACTCTAATTCTACTCCCAGGAAGATAATCATAAATGTGCACGAACAAAGATCTATGTAGATGGATGCTCAGTTCCGTACCTTGTAATAATGAGATACTGGAAGCTTCCGCAAAGACCAGGAAGAAGAGAGTGATAAATACATCAATGGAAAACTTCAGTCATGAACAATTACCTTGAAATATAATACTTACAGAGTGGGAGAAATGCTCCCAATAGTATTTTATTCTCTGTGAGGGACACATAAGGCACAAAATAAAGGCTAAAGTTATATTCTGAAGTATTGATAGTGGTTGTTTGTGAATGATGACCTTTCAGGTGATTTTGGTTTTTTTCTTTCCTTGTGCTTTTCTCTCAACTTTCTGCCTTGAACATATGTTGCTTTTGCAATTTCAAAATTTATTAAAAACAAGAATTAAATAAAAACAGGGAGACATAGCCGTTAAGAATGCAAGTGGAATTTTCTTGGATGTTAGCTTGGGGGTCTAGTACCACTAAGAGGAGTATAACCTAAAGGTGGCCAAAGAAGGATCAACGGAACCAAAATTCTCTGCCTTTGTTCCTTGTGTCTTCCTTTTCTTAAGGGCCACTGTAGAATCCATCCAAATATTCATTGTTTGACCATCTAGGTCTACAGAGGGCATGTTTGTGCATTGGCTGGGAGCAAACTCTAGACTTCTCCATCAGCAGGGACTCTCTCATGAGTGAGTACACATAGGAAAGATCTAGTGAGTAGCAGAGAGCAATGACTTTGTGACTTGGCAGGCTAGGAAAAACATATTTAGGACACATCAATTAAGATAATTACTGTGTGAGCTTTTGCCTTTCAAATACCATGACCCTGACACCTGGGAGGATAGACAATCAAAAGTCTTCAGTTCTATAAGTTGGCAGTATGGTTGTGAATTGTGAATTGTGGGAGGGTCCAGTGTTGCCCTGATGTCAGTAATTGGTAGGTATTCAGTCTTTCTTGATGGTCCTTTTGAGGTACAATGGAGAATGGTCATCACAGAGCCACCAAAATGGGCTTGTTTTCTATATAAGCCTAATAGATAAGTGTGACTGTAGTCCATAAGGATTCCAGCAAGAAATGGACTACAGCATTCAAAGATAAAGAAATAAGTACATGTTTGGCTAAAGAGCTACGAAGCTGATCAATGTGTCCTTAAACAGCAATTTGAGGGAGAAAAGATAAACTCAAATTGTAGCAACAGACAAAATGGAGAGTGGTGGATATAGTTTGAAATTTAAGCAACCCTCAGTCCCTTTAGATTCTCAGTCCTCATTTTGTTTTTTGTGGGGAGGGGGTGGTACCAGGGATTGAACTCAGGGGCACTTAACCACTGAGCCACATTGTATTTTATTTAGAGACAGGGTCTCACTGAGTTGCTTAGCACCTTGCTGTTGCTGAGGCTGGCTTTGAACTTGCAATCCTCCTGCCTCAGCCTCCTGAGCCATGAGAATTATAGGCATACGCCTTGGGTTTATTTTTTAATTTTGCAAATCATTTAAGGGGGTCATGAGGCTATGCTTTATCAACATGGGAAGGGTGAGCCTGATTTAAGGAAAAAGAGCAATAATAATGCAGAACACTGGCTCACTCTAAACTGCTCTGGAGGCCTTGGGTAACTCTAGACTTAGGTCCCAGTAAAGAGATTAAACTTGAAATTTTAATTCAGCTTCTGCATTGTGGGCTTTGTTCAAGACTTTGTTTGAGAAGCTAAAGTAAATGGATGGTTCCATGATCCTCTAAGCACCAAGGATTTAGTGAGAAGAAACAGCGTTGTTATACACGGTGGGAAGAATAGACCTTGTTCTGAGGACACATCAATGAGGATTCTTTGGTTGCGGCAGTCAGTGTTGCCTCACTCAAACAAAAGCAAGCCTTGTTGGCTTTGGGGAGCCTGCAGAATCAGCAGGA
The DNA here is from genome assembly GCA_004024805.1 of Geosciurus inauris. NCBI lineage: Eukaryota > Metazoa > Chordata > Mammalia > Rodentia > Sciuridae > Geosciurus > Geosciurus inauris. The sequence goes on from PVHX01015363.1 coordinate 45,740, forward strand.
AAGCGGGTGAATTACATTTGGAAATGAATGGTAACCCAGGAGTTCCCTGGATCCAGGAATTCCGTCTCAGAATAGGACCCAAGCTCAACCTGCCACAGGTGTAAGCATGGGACTCCAGCTGCATCGCATTATCTTTATCTTTCTTCTCAACATTCATATACTAGGGGGAGAGAACATAAGGGACATAGGGCAACTGACCATGGTGCTCAGCCAGTACAAACCTGTGGGAGAAGAGGTAATGCCCTGAAAGAAAATCCAGTGCTGTTAGGAAATGGAGAAATATTTGCTGGGAATCCCAAAGTCAGCAAATGCACTCAATGTACATGTGGACATTTGCTTTAACATTCAAAAATGAATTTCCAAAACTAATATCACAGATCAATTGTATGGATAAGTGGTTTATCCAAGTAATAAATACTGTCTGGATCCTGATTACAAAGTAGTCATAAAGATAGAATGTGGTTTGACAGCAAACTTGAGACTGGTGCATTTTCTAGAAATCTCAGCATGCCACAGATTGCACCTGAAAAATTCCTCACATACCTGTTGGCTGTGGTGGAAGAGCCAGAAGAGGCAGCAGAGACACCTGCTTCTTTGAAGACAGTCCCAACTAAGAAGATCAACAAGTTCTGTATGTGCTATTTTGAAGTTTGTAGCTGTGAAAGAAGGCAGCACTAGGCATAGATCAAGAAAGCAGAGCCTCCAAAAATTCAGAGAACCAGATGTGATCCCATATATAGGATTTGAAAAGGGAACATGTCCTGGGGAGCTTGGGTGGCTCCTGATGGCTCCAAGTTGATAGCTTGAAAGTATGTGAGAAAGTGTAGGGGAAAGAGATACAAAGAACCCCAGTGCATCTGCAGAAGGAATTCTCTGGTCCACAGTTCAATAAGTTTTGCAGAGATCAAGAGAAGGACAAGTCCCAAGAGGTGACGAAGACAGGTATGGAAGGGCACTTTGTTAAGGGAATGCTGTGCCTCTTAGATAGCAGGTGTTCCTCTGGGTGTTGGCAGGTGTCCATGAGGATGTCAGGGAGCTGAGGACAGAAGGAACTGAAGCCTGTCCACATGTCCTGTTGGCCACACAAACAAAAGGCTTTCTAAAGCAGTAGTTGGGAAATGATAGGTAAAAGAAAGAAGTTGCTGGGTGTGGTGGCACATGCCTGTAATCCAAGCAGCTCAGGAGGCTGAGGCAGGAGGATCACAAGTTCAAAGCCAGCCTCAGCAAAAGCGAGGCACAAAGCAACTCACTGAGACCCTATCTCTAAATAAAATGCAAAATAGGACTGGAGATGTG
>PVHX01015364.1:0-47029 GCA_004024805.1 Geosciurus inauris
AAGTAAGCCAATCCTCCAAAACCAAAGGCTGAATGTTCTCTCTGATAAGTAGATGCTGATCCATAATGAGGGAGGGGACAGGGAAGAATGGAGTAACTTTGGACAAAGAGGGAGTGGGGGGGGCATGGGAGCAGGAAAGATGGTGAAATGAGATGGACATCATAGTCCTAGCTTCATGTATGACTGCATATATGATGTGACCTTACATCTCGAACAACCAGAGAAATGAAAATTTGTACTCCATCTGTGTATAGTGAATCCAAATGTATTCTGCTATCATGTATACCTAGGTAGAATAAATTTTATAAATGAATTTAGGAGCTGAAATCAAATAGACAAGCTAGATTGGATATAAAAGGTGGTGGTAGGGGAACCAATAAAGATAACTAGATACGGATCTAGTTACTGTCTTGAGAATCTGAATGATAGTGATGCTACTCACTAAGTTGAGGGCTGGTTTTGAGGAAAAGATAGTGAATTTTTTAGAGATATATTTGAGTTACCTTGCAGATTTCTAAATGTAGATATTGAGTAGTTAGGTGGATATATAGGTCAAGAGTTCAGAGGATAGGCTTGGCTGCATTGGAGGCAATGAAACTGAAACATGCACATGAGCTAATGAATTTTGTGTGCACTGATGACACTGCTGATGGAGAGTGCAAAGACAAAAAAATTGAGAAGACTGCATTTGAGCTGAGCTTTAAGATATTGTAATGTCTTAGTGCAATGTATTCCTCTTGTTTCTGGTAGTACTGGTATAAACAAACCTGTTTGGGTATATTTAGATACATAGATACCATTGTGTTAAAATTGCCTATTGTATCCAATACAGTGAAATACTGAACAGGTGTGTAGCCTAGGCTTTTATCACTTTAGTTGAGGGTTGCAATCTGTACCATCTAGGTTTGTGTATACTCTATGCTGTTCACACAGTAACAAAATTGCCTGATGACACATTTTCCAGAATAGATCCCTGTTTTTAAGATCACATGACTGTGTGTATATATACCTTTATCATCTCTATGTATATATGTCTGTTTGGTATTGCCTTCAGAATTTTTAGTCATGTTTTTCTTTTTAAGTTGTTACATACCATGGACATATAGATCTTCTAAACTTATATACGCACATTTTCAGATTTTAGATTATTTTGTCAGTCAACTTCAGCAAACTTTGGTAAATGCCTATCACTGTTGAACTTAATTTAGGTTGATCTCTATTTAGTTAAAATGATAAAAACAAATCTAGGCTGTTCCAAAAGAAAAGAAAAAAAAATACACCAATATTCTGGTTGAATAGAGGATTTGTGAGAGATTGTAACTTCCTCCTCTTCTGAAAAATTTTGCTTTTTTCAAATTCTATGAGTATGATTACTTTTATAGTGAGAGAAAAAAGATTGATTAAAAAATGTTTTTTTTTTTCCAGTATAGAATGTATGTTATGTTCTAAAACACTTAAATAGATACTTTAAAAAGATGGTTTTCTTTTTCATTTTCTTTCCAAACCAAGCTCCTGGTAGCAATTTACCATCTGTTTGTGCAGGTGTGGTTGAGAGCAGCCCAGGAATGGTTCTTGCACATTTTACAGAGGAGACATTCAGATATTTTTTTAGCAATTTCTATTATGTTGCTGGTTATTCCTATCAGTTGCTACAAGGTGAAATGCTTTCATGTGTTAATTACCTGGGTAATGATTTAGGAACATATTCATGCCTTCTTCATTCTTTCCATGAAATGATATATAATTTTTATCTTGCCTTAGCACAAGGCAATTACCTTGTTACTTTGTTACCACAATTACTAAAATTAACATTCATTTCCCTTATAATTTAATAAATCATAACAATGGACAATATGCTGGACCTATTATTTTAGTTCCTTTGAGGAGTATATAATTTCAATATGGCACCTCTTTTCCCCGCAGTGTTTTTTGTCAGTCATCAGTGAATGTTCATAAGGAGGCATTCCTAAAAAGTGATAGGTTGAACTTTTCATAAATTTCAGTTTTATATGATAAAAGTCTGAGTGAAATGAATTTGTTGCAGTTTTAATTTTGGAGCCCAGTTGAAGAATCCATTGCTGTGACTTAAGGCTGAACGGGCTAAGGCTCCCTGTAAAATATCACTAGATTATGAACAATATCACTTAAAATTGAAAATATCCTTAGTTGATCTTTTAGAGTGCTTTTAATAGCATGATAGTTCACAAAATACATCCTCTGTTTTCTTTTAAATCTAACAGAGTCACACTTTCTAACCTCAAGTAAGACAGAAGATACTCTGAAGATATCTCTGGTATCTAAATGCCATGATTGGGAAAATTTTGATTGGCAGTACAGCCTTGGTATGAATTAGGGATTGCTTATAGTTATAAAGCAGAATGTTCTTTTTAATCTATTTCTCCACTCCTGGGTACTTGATCTCTGTTCTGTGTGGAATGTTTCTACTCCCTTATATTTTTAAAAGACACAATTGGCTAAGCCCTTGCGGTATCAATTTTATTTTCCATTTGAAGCTTCTGGAACTTGACAAGCTTTTGTAACTAAAAAATAAATGGTTCACACAGCCTGAGGTTCCTCTTAGAAAATGTGGAATTTCATCAACTCTTTTTTGTTCCGTCAAGTTCTGTTGGCACAAAGATACCTAAATTCCATCAGCCAGATGAAAAAAGCTTTTTTGTCCTTGCCTGGGTAATGGGGTTAACGAACAAGTTGCTTTGTTTCCAGAAAGCAGAACCACTTTGTTGGTGCATAGCAACATAAAATCACTGCAACATTTCTTTAGCTGGGAAATATTTTTGTCCAATCTTAAACTTATAGTGGTTATTAAACTATATTCTTCACAGGGCATTTAATCAAAATATATACCAGGTAGATATCAGAAATTGTAGCAAATTTCCTTTTGAATGAATGTAAAGTCTTTTAAATGCTTGATCAGGTGAAAATTATATTGAAGATATAGGATATTACAGATTTTTACTGAAATAGAATTTCTGGCATCAGCTTCATTGGCTCACACTGGGCTTCTGTTGCTGGAAATGAAAAGCAAATCAGAAGGTATCAAATGGGAGTCCCATTTTTGGATATGCCAGATCTCTATATCTCTTCTGTAGCAACCTGAGAGTCTGAAGAAATTATAAGTTGAAGAGGGGAAAATGTAATTATGTCTCTGTGGGCTTGTGAGCCTGTTAAGTTAGTGAAATTTTGCTTTTTTAAAGTGAGCCTTCCTGCAAGGCTTTTAGAAATTCTCACTCAAGCAAATTGCAGCAGAACACTGTTCTTATGAAAAATTACATCACTGCTTTTCTTCTCCTTTTAAAGGAAAGATTTTTCTTCAATTGGTTAGTCGACAGAATTTCAGCTAATGTTCATTCACACAATATCTTAAAAATCTAAACATCTTTTATCACAAGGTTATAAACTGTGGGAAGGCATTTAATTGAGCAGTTCACTGGCAAGTAGGTCAATAAATGTTGATATCCAAACAATGTAAAATAATGCAGAAGCTTATTTTAGGACATACAAGTGTAAAAGGGTGGTATGTTGAATAGCATGTGATAATAATTATAGTGGTCAATTCAACTAGACAATCACAGGGTCTCAAACTTTGGTTCTCAATAGGAAAGAATAGATTTTGACCAAAAGAATAGATTTTGCTTCCAAATATGAACCACCAAATGATGTGGGACAGGGAACTGGGAGTGTTCTTTGGGGAATATTCAGAGCCATAAAGAACCCAAAAAGAGCTAATAACCTTCAAAATATCATTAACAATGCCATATAACTTAACCTTGCTTTGTACTGTTAGCACACAAAGAATACCTAAAAAAAACTTTGGGTAGATGAAAAAAGAGAAAAGATACGAAGGGAAAGGGCAATGAGGCATGGATACAAAGGTTAAGTGAAATTTGAAAAATGAGTGAGAAACCTGGCAAAAAGAATTTAGGACCACAGCAAAGCCTTAAGTTCACATTTTACACAGGGACATAGAAATGTTTTGGGTCTTGGACCCCAATTGCTAACAAATGTGAAGCACCTAGAAAGGCACTGCTAATCACGTCACTCTGACTGATTCACAGTTGTGGAAATCTTAGCAGGCTTCATAAGGGCAGTCAAAAATCAATCTGAATATTATGTGAGGGATTTCAGAAAGCAGTACTGAGGAAATGAAAATGTTCGATAGATGGAAGTGAGGGTTATTTTCAAAGTCATTTACAATGTCACCTATGAAACACAGAAAAGATATAAGGGACAGTGTCTAGTAAATCAAACAATTTATATATATGTAATATGTGCAAATATATGTGTTTAGGTGTTTTATATATTTATACATATTATATATATTTCACATGGTTTCAGATCTAGTGCTTACTGCATTGATTTAAGTTCTGGAAGTAGAATTAGTTAAGCACAGTGTTTACTTTCTAAGTCTCCTTTTTCTGGTCATATATTATCGTCTTTTGTTTTAAGCATCCACTGTCCATTCTGTGAGGTTTCAGTTGTAGAAATTTGTGTATCTCTGAACTTTTTATATTTGAACCTGTCTCATTTATTCATTCATTCAATTCTTTCACACATTGAATATATTTCCCTGTATCTTTATTTCTCTTTCCTTCATGTCCACATGTACCAGCAGTTTCCTTGCATCCCTTTTATTTTATAGCAATTTAGATTTGCTATATGAATTCTGCAAGGGTATTGTTGCATATTGATGGATTAATTTTTTTTCTTCCCAGGGAATTCCTGAAGATTGCCTTATCTTCTAACCATGCTAAGATGTTAAACCCTGCTTCAGTAAAGGAGGTGGTTTTGAGCAGGGAGGCACGCAATAATGGCCTCAAACCATCTGTGACTCAGTCATAGGATTAGGAATTCCTAGATTCACATAGGAATCTAGATCTTGAAACTTTCTTACTGACATTTTTGTTTTCCTGTTTGATATAGTCAAGATCCAAAAAAAAAAAAAGATCCAAATGTTCTTAGATGGTTATGGGATATGTTTGATCCTGGGTCCTATTCACTATAAGCTATATGGGTACAGTTTGACCCATGCTTGTTAGGCTGAGAATTTCAGAAAATCTGAATAAAGAGATCTAAAATTATATGAAAAAAAAATCATAGAAAGTATGAGAAACAGGGTGGCATGGTAAAAGAGTTTGAAAGTCACTGAGTTAGATATAACATCTTGTTTTTCCTAGTGTTTCCAAACCTATTAGGGTTTGGAAATGTATTCCTATTAGAAGTTAAAACTGGAATTCAGTACAGACTCAATGAGAGATACTTGGGTATCACTATTAACCCATTTCCTGACATATCCTTTTCACTCCTGTGGCTTGAACAAGTGCCATAATTTCTGGAATTTTTAATCCTCTAAATTATTTAATGAATATTTAGTATTTTGTCTCTGAAGGACAGACTCCCTTTTCTTTTAAGTGTGCCTATACAGGGGAGGTTAACATCCTGTTTGCCCAAGGAGTAAATGTTCTGTGGAGAGTGGCACTGGGGCCTTCAGGAGTTCTTACCCTTCTTTGCTAAAAGCTTTGTCTCATGTGTCTTTATGTACTGGGATAGCTAAATGGGTATTTCTTTGGGCTTTCTCTTTATTTGGGGGCAGCTTCTGATTTCTTGGCTTTTCTATCTCCTCAAACTCTCACTTTTCCAGGTCCTTCCTTTATTTCCTGTATACCTCTCAGCTCTTAAAGTCTTCTGTCATTCTCAATAGCTAACCCTGAGGACAACTTGTAGCAGAGACCCAGCTACAACCTTTAAGACAACTTTCTTTTTTCCCATTCTCTCAGCCTGTGGTTCTCCCAGATAACATCTCTTTATTATTTTTTTAAGAATTTATTCTACTTAGGTATATGTGATAGCAGAAAGCATTTTGATCTCTTTTAAGGACACTGTTCTGAGTTCTCTAGATTAACTTTGGGGAAGCAAATCTGTATAAATGCTGTCATAATCTTAACTGCCCCTCAGCAACTTTCTATTTTTCTCCAAGGCAGAGAAATAAGCTGTTAATTTCTCCTTTGGCTCGTAGTATATTCTCACATACTCAAAGAATTCCAGGATGCTACGAATCTCTTTGTAGGGCATAATTCAAGAATCCAGGGATCTTGGCAAAACTCTTCAATTTATATTTACTTCCTTGGGTACAGCAGCACAAAATGAATCAAGACTCAGAAATAGCTCTGGGCTTCTCATAGTTCCCTGAGGTAATTATGCAAAGTAAACTCTAATAAAGATCATGGGTTATACTCATAAGAGCAGCCTAAATCCATGCTTCATTTAAGCTCATTGTGATGGGTGGATATTTGGTTGGTTGTTGCCTTTTCTCTGTGGACTAAATGATTAGTGTTTATTTCAGGGTAGCATAATTTATTCTTCAGAGAAGACAGTTAAATGGTGAACAAAGTCACATTTTGAGGAATGACAAATGAGTTGGACTGTGTGCGGAGTGGGGGAGGTTCATTGTCTAATTCTTCAAGGCTAGGAGGTGAGAGGGATTGTCAAAAGGGACAAGTCTGTGGGAAGAGCCTATGTGTATCTTAGGGCTGGATGTCTCTTCTCTCTGTGGTCCATGGGTAGGATTTTTTGAGGTCATCAGAACATTACCTAATTTTCTTCGAAAAGAATAATAAGTCAAGCTCATAGTGCTGATGAAAAGAGTAGGAAATAACACAATTTTATATAATTTTGTAATTCTGTTGGCAGATTAACTGGACTGTTGAAGACATTCAAGTTCTTTTCCTAAAAGATTCATTAGTACCAGGCATAGTCTTCCTTAATTCCACTCATTTCCATGCCCAGTGTTGATGAGTTAAATGCTGAGTTCTATCCAGGTACTGGGTTAATCCTGAGTAAGGCAGAAACCAAGCATCAGAAGCCTTATCTGCACTAGCAGGTGGAGCCTGGAACCCTGCCACACATACATAGGGGGCGAGGAATAGATTCAACTTCTGACAGGGCACAGAACAGCTCCAAGCTATGACATCTGATTGGCACCCTACCTCCTAATCTCTCCCAGGTATCAGGCTATGTCAGTTAGGATCTGGCTTGCTTTATTCTGATATTTCAGAAGCATACTATGATTCAGAACTCATTTCTGATAGCCAGATTGTTTTTTTTTAAATAGTAATATTCATGATGGCTCAACTTCATTTAGCACACTCATTTAACACTATGTGGACTGCACTTTTTACCATTTTATGTGGATCACCTCATTGCATTCTCACAACAATCCTAGGAAATATTTTTCTTATCCTCATTTTACAGTTCAGAAAATGGAAGCTTTGAAAGGTTAAGTAACTTGAATGAGTTTACTCAGTAATTTGCAGAGCCAGAATTTGAAACCAGACTCCATAACGCCAAAATACACATTGTAACTCATCCTCTAGTTCATTACATTATAGGCATCCCTTTATGAGGACTCAGGTGAGAAACTTAAAACCAGATAAATCTTGTTCTAACATCTGTTTTGTTTACATCTGAGGGAAACACTACAAACCTTAGGCATATATTTTTGTAGACTAACATTCAATTTTATTTCATTTTCTCCTTTGCCCTGATTTTGTTATTTTCTGATTTTAATTGCATGTATTTAATTGCATATATAACTCGAGCTGTATTTGCTGCTGGCACATCTCTCACTGGCTTTACACAATAGAAGTTTATATTTCATTCACACAATTCTTCAATGCTAGTGTTCCTGACTGATGGCTGGCTTTCTCCTGATGAATAAGGTGCCTAGGTTTCCTGCATTCTATGGCTCAACTTTATCCTAGATTTGCACAGTCCTCTTCCTTCAACTGGTAAATGGAGAATGAGAGGATGGAGAAGGCACAGTTGCTTTAGAGAACCTGGCTGGAATTGATATTCATCCTTGCCCTGAGTGAAAGCCATGCGCATGACACAACTTAAGGCAAGATGACTAAGGAATATGATCCTTGGCTTGGCATCTGCTGTTGGGGAATCTAGTATGAATGGAAGAACCAGAATCTTTGAACAATAAGCCATCCCTGCCATCTTTGGTAATATGTAGAAGTCTTTTTGTAAAAAGGATGGATCTATGTACATGGTAAAAAGACTAGAAGTGATTTACCAGCTGCAAACCTGGAGCCAACATGCCTGCATGAACCTTGGAAAACTCTGTTCATTGGACCAAAGCCTCCAGATGCATTTGTACAGTGTGTGACTAGGTTTCTGTATTGATATGTGATTGTTTAACCTTCCAAGTTGGGTCTTGCCAGGCAATCTGCTTGCCACTTGATGCCTCATACCTACGGTGCCAGATTGCTTTTTATCTGCTAGCTGGGTTACTCCTCCAAAGCTGGTGAAATCCCCAGAACTATTAAACTAACAACACCTGACTTTGAGAACAGCCAGTGCCTGGAGACTTGATGCTAGAAATCTCTATTGACTTCTGGGACCAGATTTTCTTGTTAGCCCCACTTACTTATGAGTGTACCAGTTAGGTTTATTAGTTGGTGGCTCTCACACACAACACTGAGAATAATCTACTTCACATATCCAAATGACTATTAGGTTTATGCCTGCATCTAATTTGGCAAGTTGTTCACCATGGAGGTATAGCTTTATCTCCCATATTCTTATTTTCCTCTTTCCTGTATATTCTAATCTATTCTCAGCCTCACTGTGTCTAGTACCTAAAAGAGAATAAGTGTGTGTGTGTGATTTATGTATGTGTGATATACATACACATATGTATATGTTTATATATATGTGAAGCTGGCTCAGCTTCACATATATTCACATATACTTCACATATGTTTATATATGTGAAGCCTACTCATGAGTTCCTTTTCCCCTTACATTGTCAATTCTGAGTACTCTCAGCTGATCAGAAACCTGCCACCTTACCAAGTCCACAGCTGCTCATGCCTTAATGAAGTCCATATTCACAAGTCTTTGGTTCCATCTTCCACAAATCCAAACAGATACCCATAGATAAGTGGAGGGTCACACATCTTAAGTCACATCACCCAGCACAGAAATGGCCCAGGCCTATTTGAGAAATGTTGCTTAAATTTCACCTTCCTATAAGAACTCAATATTCCCCAAATGGCAATCAGAGTAGATGAATCAAGTTCATTTAACCTTTTCACATTCCTAAACTCCCTAGTTAGGTGGCATTAATAGTCATAAATGGTGGGATACATGATTTGTATTTCTCCTACCTCACAAGAAAGAAGATACAATGAATAAGAAACTAAACTGTCATGTAAAAATTTTTAGGCAGAAATATAACAAAAATGTTCATATTCTAGTTAAATAATATAAAAAAAATCCATTAAAGAGTTTTCCTCTGTTTTGCTATCCTGCAGTGATAATGAGAGAGATTCATGCCTCTAAGTATGGGACAAGTACCTATAGGAAAGTAGACACTTTGTATGTCATTTTTTACTGTTTTTTTTTCTCCCATGCAGCACTCTATCACAAAATGAAAAGGTTATATTGCTCACAGAAGCAGTTATTTGTTCTAGGGTCAATGCACTATACATGTGTGTGGACCCCGAACAAATTCATTCACATCTGGACTTGAGTTAGTTCAATAATTAAAAATGCAGATAAGAATGTCAATACCAATAGACCAGCACTGGGTCATGTGATTTTTGTTTTTAAAGATCTTTCAGGAGCCTTCCATATCAAAAGGGAAGCTTCCACGACTCTCCAATTCATTTTCCTCTGAGCTCCTCTTATCAACCATAGCTGGTTTGTCAAGCAGACTGAATGTTGCTTCTTTGGCCTATACTGGGTTATTTAGTGATAAGGATTTGTTGGAATGTAGCTGGGATCATGTTCTTCATTTCACCATTCCATCGCCCTGTTTTACACTTCTCTAGAGCCTGGGAGTGTTTTATTTTGTGATCTTTTATTTAAGGAGGTTGACTAAAGAGTGAAATACCTGCTCTAAAAAGCCTCAAGATATTAAAAAGGTGAAGTGATAATAGAGTTAATATTTATTGGAAAGCTACTTTGCCAGGTATTTTACTTTTGTATTTTTTCAATTAATACTCATGGCAACCTTTTGCATAAGGCAGTACCTCCCAGTGTGCAAGTAAATGAACTAATATATGAATAATCTCTACTTAGCAAAGCAGGATGTAGAGTACAATCTGAATCCTATTTCTGGAGTTTTCCTTCATTCTGTCCCTTGGCTCACAAGTTTGAGAATCTATATAGCACATCTATATATTTTTTTTAAACAGCAGTAAATACTAGAAATGCAAGGAACAAAAAATTTTGAAACTAGGGCACATAAATATATGCCCTTTCTCTCTTGATTGAAAAAAATCTTTAGGCAGTCTGCTAGTCCTTTATTAGTTATACACACACGTACATATGAAATTGTTTAAAATGATTTTTTCTTTGGAATTAAGAAAAAATTAACACGTAGTTTTATCAGTCTGACATCTCTCTCACCATGTCAAACAGGCTTCAGCTTGACATGGTGAGAGATGTCAGACTGATAAAACTACGCAGCCTGATTTAGAACCAAAACCTGAACTCTTTTAAAGAACAATAAAACATTTCAATGTTAAAGATTATATTTATTTTTTCATGTTCTCACAGTATAATGGTAGGTGATAATTTTGCTATTTAGTATGGTCATGTTTTTTGCACTGCATTGGAATATATGTTGTTTTGCTATTGAAAACCGAAGGGCGTGGTGGCACATGACTGTAATCCCAGTAGCTTGGGAGGCTGAGGCAGGAGGATCGATAGTTCAAAGCCAGCCTTAGCAAAAGCAAGGTGCTAAGCAACTTAGTGAGAACCTGTCTCTAAATAAAATACAAAATAGGGCTGGGGATGTGGCTCCGTGGTTGAGTGCCCCTGAGTTCAATCACTGGTACCCCCTCCCTCCAGAAAAGAAAAAACAAACTGACTGGCATAAATACTAGAAATATAGACATTTAGCTATTAGTATACTACTAACACTGCCATTTCTTTATTTCACAAAAGGGTATGTGTATATTTAGAACTATACAAATTCTAATCATCAAAAACTATACACACAGATGATGTGTAATGCATACATATTTTAGGTATGTATATTTCATACATCACATACTTTCTAAGAAGCTAGGAAGCTATAGAAGTAACACTGCATGGTAAAACTACTATCATAAGATATAAAAAACAGCAGGTGGTAAGTAGTCTTGTTATTGACGAAAGTAGAATGACCCTGTGGTTCTGATCTGATTGACTTAACTACTTCATTGCATATGGACAGGGTCAGAAGGCCATGGTGAAACAATCATTTCTCTTAACAATGTTACTTTCTAAGGCATAACTACAACCTTATCAGAATGTCAGAGCAGAAGTCCTGGCAACTGCATTTGTTGACTGGCAGGAAACCCATCTGTAAGCCAGTGATATGGAGATCTGGCATCTTTGGAATGTGATTTTATTTTACTAAGAATAAAGAAGCTGTATCCTTGGGAATGATGAGCTCTGAATTTGTTAGGGGATTGTGACTGTTGTGCCTTTTCTCTTAATCAGTTTCTACCAGAAACAAGAGGGTATCTAACCTGTTTCCTATAATCTAGGTAAAGAGAATTGGTGGCTGGTACTGATAAAAAGCATTCAAAACAGATTCTTAACCTTCTTGGATACCTTAACCCTTTTGCAGGCTGCTGAAGCCTGTGGATGCCTTCTTGGGATGTTTTAAAATGCATCAAATAAAACGTGTAAGTTTATAAGGGAAAACAATTATATTGAATATAGTTACTAAAGTGCATAAAAGTTTTTACTGAAGGAATATGTGTTCCTTGGCTTATGAAGCATTATTTTTAAGAAATGAAAGAAGAATATTATGGACATATGAGTTACTTCTATTAGTGATAGTCTCACACATGATGGTAACACTACTGTGATTTGTGCCTAAGTTCATAATTAAGGGAAAATCTAAATTGCACTTAATGGTTAGGGAAAATGTAATTTTGTGTATTCAGATGTAAACCCCTGATTTCCATCCACAGATCTTTGGAAATCTGTGGATGTAAGGTTATGAAAATCTGTTTCCAAACACTCATTTGACTGAGGCAGTCAAGGCCATTTAGGGAAGATTTCAAGATAAAAGAGGGATGACCCCTTGTGCATACTACCAGGAATCAAAGTAAGACTGGAGTCCTAACTCTTACTTGAGTTTTATACCCTTCAGGATGTGATATTGTATAGAGAAGTTTAACTTAGGGGTACTCTACCACTGAGCCACATCCCCAGCCCTCAGGGTCTCACTGAGTTGCTTAGCACCTGGCCATTGCTGAGGCTGGCTTTGAACTCGTGATTCTCCTGTCTCAGCCTCCCTAAGTGCTGGGATTACAGGCTTGAGCCACTGTGCCCGGCTTGTATAGAGAAATATTTAATTTGAGCAATTATAATTGTTTCAGTCTTTTTGTGGGTCAAATTAAAGACAAAGTAAATTCAATGATTTTTATTAAATACCATATCTGACATGATTTCAATTAAGATGTTCTTATTATTTATCCACTCATTTATATAGTCATTTATCTTCATGCATAGAGAAGTATCTAGAATAAGTTCACCAATAGCTGGCAGTGGATATTGCTGAGTGAAGATTTTGGAGTTTTTATTTTCTAGAGAGAATGAATTGAGTCTGTTATTTAAACATGTGGCATTGAAGGAAAGGAATTATATGATGAGGATTTAGCAGTGAACACAACTGACAAACCTTGCTCTTCTGAAACTAAATTTTGCCTTTTTCAGAATTGCTAGGAATAAGTGTCTCTCATGGGACACATATTAAGAATAGAATTCAAAACACATGTACCTCTGACTAGTAAAAAAAATCACTCTGTAAAAATCACATGCTAATAACAGTGACATAAGTGACTAAACACTGCTTGCCAATACGCAAGTGCTGTCATTATTTATAGTTTCTTTTTGGAAAGTGTTTACCCAAGTCATCTTTTAGTATTTTACTTGCTACATTTTCCCTCTTTCTTAATTGACAAGCAAGTTAAAATCCTCCTACAGTTTCCACTATTGGCTTAGTGATGAATATTCATCTAAAAAATCTTGATAATTTGTTCTAATCAGTCTTCGGTATTTCCCATACCTCTCCCCTTTTTCCTCCCCGTCTTCCCTTCCCTCTGATATTTCTGCTTTTTACTTAGTTTTTTTTTTTTTTTTTTAATAGTTAGTGTGCTGTGGATATACATGATAGTGACATTCACTGTAAAATATTCAGTCATGTATAGCTGATTTTAAATCTTTTGGGTAAATATGGAGGAGTGGATAGCTGAGTCATATAGTGGTTCCATTTCTAGTTTATTGAGGAATCTCAATACTGCTTTCCAGAGTGGTTGTACTAATTTACAGTCCCACTAACAATGGATCAGTGTACCTTTTCTCCCACATCCTCACCAATACTTATTATTATTTGCATTTTTGATAATTGCCATTCTGACTACAGTGAGATGAAAGCTAATGCAGTTTTGATTTGCATTTCCCTGATCGCTAGAGATATTGAACATTTTTTCATATGTTGTCCATTTGTACTTTTTCTTTGAGAAGCCTCTGTTTAGTTCCTTTGCCCATTTATTGATTGTTTTTGTTATGTTTTTTGAGTTCTTTGTATATTCTAGATACTAATACCCTGAGGAACAGGTGGCAAATATTTTCTCCCATTCTGTAAGCTCTCCGTGTTCTAAATTTTTTTCTTTGATGTGAAAAAGCTTTTTAGTTTGATGCCATCCCACTTGCTGATTTAATTTGCTTCTTGTTCTTGAGGAGTCTTGTTTTGGAAGTCAGTTCCTGAGCTGACATGTTGAAGTGGTGAGTCTAAATTTTCTTCTAGCAGTTGCAGGATTTCTAGTCTAATTCATAGGTCTTTGAACCCCTTTGAATTGACTTTTGCATGGGATTAGAGATAAAGGTTAAGTTTTATTCTTTTACATATGGATTTCCAGTTTCCCCAGCACCATTTGTTGAAGAGGCTATCTTTTCTCCAATGAATGTTTTTGGTATCTTTGTCTAGTATCAGGTAGTAGCATTTATGTGGGTTTATCTGTCTTCTAATCTATTCCATTGATCTTCATGTCTGTTTTCATGTGTGTACCATGCTGTTCTTGTTACTATAGCTCTGTAGTATATTTTAAGGTCTGATACTATGATGCCTCCAGTATCACTCTTGTTCAGGATTGCTTTGGCTATTTTGGGTCTCTTATTTTTCCAAATAAATTTTAGAATTTCTATTTCTATGGCTTTTAAGAATGTCATTGGTATTCTTATGGGAATTTCATTAAATCTGTATAGAAATTTTGGTAATATGGCCATTTTTGACAACATTCTGCCTATCTGAGGATATGGGAAGTCTTCCCATTTTCTAAGGTCGTCTTGAACTTTTTTCTTCAGTGTTCTATTATTTTGATTGTAGAGGTCCTTGACCTCCTTTGTAAGATTTATTCCCAAGTATTTTTTTAAGGTTATTGTGAAAGGAATAGTTTTCCCAATTTCATTTTCAGCAGGTTTGTTATTGGAGTATAGGAACTCGATTGGTTTATGAGTGTTGATCTTATATCCTGCTACTTTGCTGAATTCATTTATAAGCTCTAGAAGTCTGGAGTTTTTTGGGTCTTGTATGTATCAGATCATGTCATCAGGAAGCTGCTCTTTTCCTATTCGTATCTCTTTAATTTCCTTCTGTTGCCTGATTGCTCTGACTAGGGTTTTGAGAATTATGTTGAATAGGAGTGGTGAGAGGGGACATTATTTTTTTGTTCCCATTTTTAGAATAAATGTTTT
The DNA here is from genome assembly GCA_004024805.1 of Geosciurus inauris. Taxonomy (NCBI): domain Eukaryota; kingdom Metazoa; phylum Chordata; class Mammalia; order Rodentia; family Sciuridae; genus Geosciurus; species Geosciurus inauris. The sequence goes on from PVHX01015364.1 coordinate 14,785, forward strand.
CAGTTTTTCTCCATTCAGTATGATCTTAGCTCTGGGCTTGTCATATATTGCCTTTACAATGTCAAAGTTGTTTCTATCCCTAGTTTGTCTAGTGTTTTTAAACATGAATGGATGTTGCACTCTGTCAAATGCTTTTTCTGCATCTATTGAGATAATCATGATTCTTTTCCTTAAATTCATGTGGTAAATTACATTACTGATTTGTATATGTTGAGCCAGTCTTTCATCCCTGGGATAAAACCCTCTCAATCATGGTGAACATCTTTTCAGTGTGGTTTGCCAATGTTTCATTGAGAATTTTTGCATCTATGTTGTTGATCAAGAATATCAGCCTGAAGTTTTCTTTCCTTGATGTACCTTAGTCTAGTTTTTGGTATCAGGGTGGTACTGGTTTCATTGAAAGAATTTGGCAATGATGCCTCATTTTCTGTTTCTTGGGTTAATTTGAGGAGGATTAGTTCTTCTTTTAATGTCTGGAATAACATGGCTACATCACCGTGAATCCAACCAGTCCTGGGCTTGTATTGTTGCTGTTGTCGCTATTGTTGGAAGGCTTTTGATAGTTGCTTCACTTTTATTACTTGATATTGATTAGGTTTTCTATATTCTCATGGTTCCACTTGGACAGGTCATATGTCTCTAGGAATTTGACAGTATCTTCAAGATTTTCTAGGTTATTGGAATACAAATTTTCAAAATATTTTGTGATAATCCTCTGGATTTCTGTGGTATGTGGTGATATTTCCATTTTCACCTTTGATTTTATTGGAATCTTATCTTTTGTCTTGGTTAATGTGACTAGGGGCTTATCAATCTTGTTTCTCCTTTCAAAAAACCAGTTCTTTGTTTCTTTGATCCATTGTATTTTTTTTCTCAATTTCATTGATTTTCCTCTGATTTTAATTATTTCCTGTATTCTACTGACTTCGGTGTTGGTTCTTTTTCTACTGCCTCAAGGTGTAATATTTGACTATTTGGTATCTTTCTAACTTTTAAATGTATAAATTCAATGCTATAAATTTTTTTCTTAGAACTGCCTTCATACTGTCCCAGAGATTTTGATATGTTGTAGCACTATTCTCATTTGTTTGTAAGAATATTTTTATTTTCTCCCTGATTTCTTCTGCTATCCATTCATCATTCAAAAATATATTTTTTAGTCTCCAGCTGTTAGAGTGGTTTCTATTTTATATCTTTGATTTCTAATTTCACTCCATTATGATCTGATAGTATGCAAGGAATTATTTCTACTTTTTTGTATTTGCTAAGATTAGCTTTGTGACTTCAAATATGATCTATTTTAGAAAATGTTCTATGTGATGCTGAGAAGGTTAATTCAGTCATCAATGTATGGAATACTCTATAGATTTTTGTTAGGTCCGTTTGGTCAATAGTATTTTTTAGATCTGTGGAATCTTAGTTTATGCCTGGATGATCTATCTATTGGTGAGAGAATTTGTTGAAGTCACCCAGTATTATGTTGTGGTCTATTTGATTAATAATGCAATGATTTGTTTTATGAACATAGATGCATCATATGAGGGGACATTTATAATTATATCTTGTTGGGTGATTTCCTTAACCATTATGAAGTGACCTTCTTGTCTCTTCTGATTAATTTTAGCTTGAAGTCTACTTTGTCTCATGAGAATAGCTTCTCTTGCTTATGGGTACAATTTACATGACATATCTTTCCTCATCCTTTTAGTCTGTGGATGCTTTTGCCTATAAAGTGAGTCTCTTGTGAACAATATACTGGTGGGTCTTGCTTTTTAATCTAGTCTGCCAGTCTGTCTTTTCATTGAAGAGTTTAGACCATTTACACAATTTTTATTTCCTGCCATTTTGTTTTATTTCTGATGTTTAATTCATTTGGTTCTTTGTTTATTCTTCTTGTATAATGTATCCTTATGCTGGTTTAAATTTGAATTTTTCATTCCATCTCCTTCTCCTTCCCCTTCCCCTTCCCATTTCACTTCCCCTTCCTTTTCCCCTCCCTCCCTCCCTCCTCCTCCTCCTTTTCCTTCTTATTTTTGGTACCAGGAATTGAACCCAAAGGTGCTCAACCACTGAGCCATATCCCCAGTCCTTTTTTGCATATTTTAGGTCTCGTCTAGTTGCTTAGTGCCTTGCTAAGTTTCTGAGGCTGGCTTTGAACTCACAATCCTCCTGCCTCATCCTTCTAAGCTGCTGCGATTATAGGCATGTGCCACCACACTCGGCTTCATTTCATCTTAATCAAATATTGCACTGAATATGTTTTGTAGTTCAGGTTTTATGTTTATGAATTTTCTAGTTTGTTATCATGGAAGTTTTTTCTTTTTCAACTCTGAAGTTTAATCTTGCTGGGTATCATAATCTTGGTTTCATCTATTTTCTTAAGAGCTTGATATATATTATTCTGAGCTCTCCTGGCTTTTAGATTGAATTGAGAAATCAGTTGAAATCTGAATTGGTTTACCTCTAAATGTGATCAGCCATTTTTCTCTTACAGCTTTTAGAATTATGTCCTTATTCTGTGTATTAGACATTTTCATCATAATGTGTTACATTAGATCTATTGTGATTTTGTATATTTGGAGTCTTATACACCTCTTGTATTGGAATTTCCCTCATTCCTCAGATTTGAAAATTTTTCTAATTTTATTGAAATGATTGTGTATCACTTTAGCTAGTATTTTAGAGCTTTCATCTACCCCAATAATTCTTAAGTTTGATTTTTGATATCTCAGATTTCTTTATAGCAAACTTTATTTTCAAGAGTATGTGCTTTCTTTGAGGCCTGGGAATCTATCTTCTAAGTGATCTGGTCTATTGATGGTTTCCATTGAATTTTTAATTTAATTTGAGTCTTTCATTTACATTTGACTCTTTTTTCAGAATCTCTATCTATTGGAATTATATTTCACTTCCTGTATTTTCTCTGATTTCACTCTACCTCTTATTTTAGCTTACTGAACATTTTAACTATAAACTTTCTAAATTCTTTCTCTGTTACTTCCTCCTCTGTGATGTCAGTGGAGTCAGTTCAACAAGTTTATGGGCTGTCTGAGATGGTTTGTTCCCTTGCTTTTTCATATTGCTTGTATGTTTACCCATCTATTGGGATGGTTAGTTTTTCTTTTAAGCAAAGGACTATTTCTTGAGCTTTTTTGAGCCCTGGATTAGGCAAATATCTTAGTATTGAGAGTTTAACTCAGTGTTTAACCTCTATTGATTCCAGTATCAAGTTCACTTTTGGAGATTTCACAGAACCTTATTTACTACAGTTACTTCAGAGCCAAGTCACATACTATTCATTCCTATGAGAAGTAAAAATATTGTTTTTTTCCACCACTGTTCCACTAATCCAGATATAAACTTGTGGTAAGGTTCTGGAACAGGTTGAATAATTAGTTATAATAGTAAAATTGCTATAACATTATATTAGGGCTAAAAGGGAGGTGAAGAAAGATAAGGTAAAAGATTTATAAAAAGAAAGAAAACATAGAATGGAATGCTACAGACCAAGGTAAAAAGGAGAAAATGGTGGAAGTGGGGCATTTGAGGTAGTAGCAGACAAGATGAGAGGGAGGAATAGGGGATAAGAGGAACAAGTATAAACTAGGGCTAGGAAGACAGGGAACATTATTCCAATTAATGTTTTAAACCATTAGAAGAAATACATTTAAATGGGTTGAAGGTAAATATTGGTTTATTAGGGTAACAACTAACAAACAAGATAAAAAGTGATATAGATGATCAAAGTTGATGTCACAATTATTTATAGGAAACCATGTCAAGGTAAAGAAAATTTTTAAGTGATTCCTTAAATCAGGCTTTTCAGAGAATATATTATCAAGCATAATTGGAAAAAATAAATTTCAATTAAAAATTTTAAAGTTTCTAGAATGATACTGGGCTTTGACACTCACTAGTTGTGTGATCTTAATTTCCTCATTTATATAATAGGGCTAATATCTCTATCATAAGGTTTTGTGAAGAATAAAATAATGAATTGATTTTAATCATCTCATGTTGTTCTGTTGTTATTACTTGTTCAAGTATGTACATCATTAACAGTTATTAATGATTAAATGGATTTTACTGAGCATTTACTAAGCAATAGCTACTGTGGTATATCTTAAAACAGTTGACAGGCGTTAATATTTCATGGAGCTTATGTGTAACAATTCCATTTAACCATTCTAGTGTTAGTAGTTTTAGTAGAATTATGTGACAGTATTTTCTGGCATCCTTAATTCGAATATGCTACCAATATAAACACTGGAAGTATTATTATAGTACTCCTCATACACTGGATCTAAAATAAATATCTTTTATATAAACAAATATTGCAGTCATTGTATGAATTTTGAAAGGTAGAAAAGTACAATGACAATTTATATTAGTGAGGATAGAAATACTCTTCATATAGATCTTGATCAATGCTTCAGTGGACATTGTTTTCCAAGATGTGTAATGAAATGTCATATTGAGAAATGACAGGTGAGGCCATACTGTTTGATAGAAAAGAAGGCAGATTTCATGAAGTTCTACTTATTTTAAGCTAATGCAGTTCTGTGACATTTTAAAAATGGCTTTACTGAGTTGTAATTAAAATACAGTAAATTGTACACATTTAAAATGTAAATTTAACAAATTTTATATAACTCTCAAGTTATATATATAAAACATTTATATAACTCTCAAGTTTCCTCAAAACACTTTTATAGTAACCCCATCTCACCCTTAACACCATCAGTTCTGTTCCAATCCTTAGGGGTTATTGATGTTTTCTGCCACTAGAGATTTGTTTGCATTTTTTAGAGTTTTCTATACATGGAATCATATTCCTTGTACTTTCCTGACTTGTTTCATTCAATAAAATTACTTTTTGAAATTTATCCGTGTTATTGTATCTATCATATTCCCTGAGTAGTACTTTTGGTTGGTTACATTACAGCTTGTAAGCTATCCATCTATTGATGCACATTAGGATTATTTCTAGTTTGTTTCTCATGAATTAATATCTAGGAATTTAATATGGTAGGTATATGCTTAAATTCCTAAGAAACTACTAAAATATTTTCCAAAGCAGTTGTGCCACTTTACATTTCAACCAATAGTTCATGGAAGTTCTAGTTGCTCCACATCCTAACCAGTACTTGGTATGGTTAGCATTTTTAATTTTAACTATTTCAATAGGCATGTAGTAGTATTTCACTGTGGTTTTAATTTTCATTTCCCCAATGTCTAATTGTGTTGGACTCCTTTCTATGATTATTTGCTTTTGGTGAACTGTTTAAAATAACTCACTCATTACTGTCTTGTTTGTTTCTGGTTTGGTTTTGAGGGTGTTTATATATTCTATAAACATGTTGAGTTTATTTCTGTGAATAGTAAAAGGTTTTCATTTAGATTCATTTTGGTTTTTGTATGTTCATGTCCAATGTTTTTCATCACCACTTGTTGAAAATATTGTATTTGGCTCTATTGTATTGCCTTTGACCCTCTGTCAAAGATTGCTTGACTACGGTTATGCAGACCTCCTTCTCAGCTCTTAAATCTCACTAATCTAATTATATATACATTGACCAATACCACGTTGTCTTAATCACTGTTGATTTAACATAAATCTTAAAATTGGTAGTGTTTTGGTCAGATTTGTATTGCTCTGATCATACCTGAAGAAAACAACTAAGAGCAAGAAAAGTTTATTTTGGTTCATACTATCAGAGGTTCAGTCTATGGTGAGCTAACCTCCATTACTTTAGGTCCAGAGTGAGGCCACATATCATGGTGGCAGGCAATGGCAGAAAAAAGTTGCTCATTTATGACTGGCCAGGAAGCACAGGCAGAATAGAAGGGACAATAGGTGAGGTGTATCCTTCTAGTGCATACCTATAGTGACCCATGTTCTCCAGCCATGCACCACTGGCCTAAAGTTACCAGTCAGTCCATTCAAACAAGGACAAACTGATGAGGTTACAGATCTCACAATATAGTTTCACCTCCAAATATTCCTGCATTAACACAGGAGTGTTGGGGGAATACCTAATATCCAACTAACAACAATCTATCCCAGGACTTGATAAGCATATGGCCATCTCACAATGCAAAATATATATTTAGTCCATCTCTGAATATCTTATAGTCTTAACAGTACCAGCATTGGCCAAAAGTCCAAGGCCAAAGTATTCTGAGATTCAAAATAAACTCTTGATTGTGAGACCCTGTAAAAAACAAAAAGCAAATGATATATATATCCAATATACAGTGGCACAGAGTAAATATTCTCATTCCAAAAGGGAGAAATAGGGGCATAGAAAAAAGGTATGGAGCCAAAGCAAGACTGTAATCCAGCTGGACAAACAGGTCAGAGAACTCCATGTACAGCATCTAGGACAAATGCCTATAAGATGTGCTCTCAAATGGTATAGGCAGCCTTGCCCTCTTTGGCCTTGCTAGTTGAAGCACACACAAGCTCTCTTACAGACTGGCTCTCTGTAGCCAGCAAATTTGCTCAGCAGACAACTCATGTTATTAGACTCTCTCAATTCCTGTGGTCATCATTCCAGGATTGGCATCACCTTAACAACTTTATATATTATCACCTTGGCAGGTCACAAGGACTCCAACTCTGCTACAGTTTGCCTGGCCTCCCAGATGTCCCTTTGGAATTTCAGTGGAAGCCCTAAAGACCCCCTTAACATTAGCGTTCTGTCTTCCTACAGAACCAGTACCATGTGGATAAAGCCAAGATCTGCTGCCACCTGGCACAAAACATAGGCATCCTGGAATCAGAGCTTAAGTGGCCACTGAGATTCTGCAAGGCTTAGCATGGTGAAGAATGCTTTAGGTCTCACTGTACCCTTATTAAAAGAGCAGGGTGGGATGTTGGTACAATGGAATTTTTGTCTTTATGAAGAGAACAGAGTAGGATGCAGGTTCAATGAGACTAGCAACCTTATGAGAAGAAAAGCACAAATCCTTGAATCACTGAGTCTTTTTATTTTTATACATTTATATTCTCTCCTATTAAGAAAATTTTGTATTGAAATATTAGAATTGTTACATTGTACATTGGATATGTTCTACCAGCATTACTTTGTGGTTCCCACAGACATTCCATTTCACAAGAGAAAAACCACTCTAATGTGAATCTGTGGCAGTAGAACTTCAGTAATATAGATAATGATGCTCCTATATATCTCCATTCAAATTTTCCTCACCTACTGATGTCACAATGTACCATGTGTATGAATTGTGTGCTAAATGGCATAGACTGGTTTGAAGGCTGAAGTGGCATCTGAGGATATGTGTAACAGCATGGTGAAACAATTTTTAGGCATCTTCTGGGTTAGCAGACTGTCTCATGATCTCTCATCAGAGAAAGACTCTCTTCTATATTAGAGTCCTCAGTGGCATCTCACATTCATGAGATGCCCTCAAGGCATCTTTCCTGTTCTCCTTTGCAAAATACTTAGCATCTCCTTAAGGGTTGCAATCTCTTCAACAAGCACATCTTCTTTAGCCAAAACTTTACATGCAATTTCCTGGCACAACTGCAACTTTTTAAAATGCTTTAGCTTTAATTATACTTCCCATTCTCACAGCAAACAAGGCTAAAGACTGCCAGAAATATCCATGCCAGTGACTGAATGCTATGCCATTCTGAAATTTCCTCCACCAGATTGAGTATTCTGTAGCTTTAAATTCAGAATCAGTTTCAAGACATAAGCAACATATAATCAAGTTCTCAGTACCAATTTATTGTTCAGTTAAATTTTTCAGTCACTGACAGAATACCCACCACATAAAGAGGAAAACATAGAGAAGGGCAATGTTGTTCAGGGACATGATTTCAGAGGTCTGAGTCCAGACATGGCCAACTCCATTGCTATGGGCCAAAGATGAAGCAGCAAACTATGGGAAAAGGTCCCAGCAGTGAAAAGCTGTTCCTGTATGAAAGCAAGAAGCAGAGAGAGGGGAAGGAGTCAGAGAAGAAGCCCCCTTCCAGGGCATGACCCATTTACCCACCTCCTCCGTTCACACTCTGCCTGTGTGCAGTAACTACCCAGTTCTTCCACTGAAACAAGGAGAGCCTTTGTGTGATATGGTAACACAAGCCAATAATTTTAACTCAGAATCCTATATTAACTCAGAAGCTTTGAGAGGGATATCTCATCTCCAAACCTTTCCAGGCTGCAAGCCTATCTACTCAGGACGCTGAGGGAGAGGATCACACAGTCAAGCTCATTAGTGAGATCTTGTCTCAAAATACAAAGAGTAGGGATGTACCTCAGTGGTAGACCACTCTCCTAAAATATGCAAAGCCCTGGGTTCAATAGCCTGTATCTTGGGGTCAAGAAGAGCTCTGGAGAAAAATGAGTTTTATTCTTCCCCTTCCATGATGTGAGGATGCAGAAATGGAGTGTTTTGGCCTTGATCTTGCCAGTCTACAGAACTGGGAGAAGTTTATTCCTGTTCATACATTACCCAGTCAAATGTATTTTGTTTCAGTGGCATGAGAGGACCAGGTTACATCCATGTCTTCTACCTGTGGGAAGGACAATTTGCTGGTTCAACCATTCTTGGCTTTCATGTTTTATCCTTGATCACTTTGAATATATCAACTGACTGCATTTTGGGTTTCAGGATTTCTAAGATATCTGATGAGACCCTTATATGGAAATTAGGATGAACCCTTCCAACCTGTCACCCCATAGGTGTTAATACAATACTCAACAGTGTCAGGTAGCAGAACATTTTGGCATAATATTATCATGTAAGTGAGCTGCTACTATCCTTTTGGTACCAATTATTTGGACTTGGAAGAAAAAGGAATACTTTGTAGATGTTGAGGTCTTCCAAAGCCAAAGTTATTACAGATTTTTAAACTTAAGTTAATGGGAATATTGTACAAATTTTAGTTTCTAACTAAATATCAGTCTGTCACCCAACAAAGCAAAAGGCTTTTGGAGTTCTTTCTTATTCTTTTTATAAAAATGGGAAAGTTCCTTCAGTCCCATGAGTGAGATGACCTCTGGGGGTTATGCTCAGATGTGACTGGGCCATTTCCTGCTCAGATCTCCCAAGGAGCAATTATGAGGGAATTTCAAGCACCTGGTATATAATAGGGTGGCTGTGGCTAGGTTTTGTCCATATGTACAGGAAGCTCTTGGTGGTGACCTGTTGGACTCCCAGATAGCACGTTTGGTGGTTGGTAGTTGTAGTCTTTGGATATTGGTTTTTTTGATTTGGATTTTTTTGTTTTTAATTTTGGTTTGTTGTTTTGATTTGCTATTTTCTTCTTAGCTAACATCCTTAGTTGGTGTTCCTGCTTAGGATGTATAGCCAGAGTAGACAGATTAGTGTAGTGTTGCAGGGGCCCAGCTCCTGTAAAGAGAAGGCCTTCCAGGACAGTTAAGAGTTCCTGAGGACCATTGGGTGTGGTGGGTTAGCGGAAATAAAAATAGCCCACTATCTCCTCACTGGGTTGGAGGTTGTGGTGAAAGTCCTGACAAAGGCAAAGCAGAACTTGTTGGTCCTCTCTGAACCTAATGTGATGATGTCCCTAGAATCACCCTAATGTGATCCAGCTATTTCAGGTTATTGAAACCCGTGATTACATATACATGGTGATGGAACATGCAAGTGAGGGGGCAGCTACTGGGTCACATTGAGTCCAGTAGCATGCAGGAGGTGGCGGCCTGGAGACTGTTGAAGCAGATCGTGTGCGGGGTGAGCTACTGCCACAAGAAAGGCATTGCCCACCAAGACCTGAATGTGCAGAACGTTGTGGTGGATGCCGAGGCAACAGCAAAGTCATCGGCTTTGAACTAAGCTTGAGGGTAACGTCTGTGCAGAAGCTGTGTAGGTCCTGGGGCACTTTTGTGTACCTTGCTCCAGATATCATCCTCAACCAGGTATACAAAGGCCCCCCAGCGGACGTGTGGAGTCTGGGTGTCATTCTGTTTTATAAGTTGACAGGGAAGTGCCCTTTGTGGGAGGTATTCTGTTTGGAGTTGGCGAGGCAGATCCTGAGAGAAGGTATCACATTTCTGACCATGTTCCTCCCCAAGCACGAAGGCTCATCTTTAACATACTGACCTTGGACCCCATGCAGCGCCCCATAGTGGAGCAAATCCTTCAGCACTCATGGCTTCACTCTATCAACATAGTGAGCCACTCCCCAAATGCCCAAACACGGCTATAATGGCAACCCTGTTGGACATGGGTTATAACCCATACAAGACCTTGTGTCTTACTAGTCAAAAGTTTGATGCAGTGGCTGCCTACTTGATCCTTCAGCGCAGCTAAGCTAGGGGGCAGACTGCATGTTCAAGGGGAAGCCTGTGCATCCGAGGGTGGGACCTAACTCCCGCCCCACAGATCCTTCCGATTTCTCGGTCCTCCCAAGGAGGAGCGCCAATGAGCCTGCCCATCATACCTTCCCCTTGCGCTGTGAGCATTGGCTTCCTGAGAAGGCCAAGCAGTCAGGGCAGAAGGACCTAAGAAGGGCCAGCCTGCCTGGCATTGATCTCCACTTGCAGCATGCAAGGACACCTGCTCTCTGCATAGCCTCCTAGAATGCCCCTGCATCTCGGAAGCCCAACCATTCCTCCTAACATACCTCCACAGGGCAGAACAAGGCCTGGAAGCAGGTGGCTATGGAGGATTGCCACCTGCTTCCGCCAGCTGTGTTATGTGCTCTGTGTCAGCCAAGAAGGAGCTCCAATGACTGGAGAACAGAAACATGGCAGAATCAGAACTAGAGTGGCTCCAGCATGATGGAGAGCTAAGAGAGACCCGACCAACTGGCAGCCAGAGGACGCTGCGCTCTCTGGATCCTGACATCAGGGCGTGGGCTTCAGTCCGTGAATACAAAACAGCTGCAGGAGAGTCGTGTTCAAACTGGCTCAGGCTTATCTGCACCAAGCTCAGTCAGGTGCTGGTGGATCCGCTTGGACATCAGGAATCTCTGCCCCCGCCTTCAAGAGACATCAGACGGTTTTCCCTGGGATCCTTTCCCCTGCTTTGCTTTTCTGTCTTTTCTCCCATGTTTCTGGCACGGTAGAGACATGTCTTGATGATAAATTTCTCAACAAACCTTATAATAAAATTGATGTTCCAAAGATATAAAACAAGTGTGGTTAAGAAATTGGGGTGGGAGCTCAGAGCCTCAGGGAGTGGCTGGCAGCCCATCAGCACCTCTCTCCAAGGCTTGAGCCACTGTGCCTCCCTCTGCTATTTAATTAGAGACTTGCTTACCTTGAGCCATTGTAGATGGGGTGTCATTCAACTTAGCCAATGTATATGTGAACTCACTTACCTTTAGCCAGTGTCATTGGGGACTCACTTGCTTTTATCTAGAGTGGACAGACTCACTTCCTTGGCCCAGGTAGGAAGGAGTCTCTCCCCTTAAGCCAGTGTAGATATGGCTTACTTTTAGCTAGTAGTCTTTGCCAAAAGGAATTCTCCTTGTTTCAGGTCTCTCCCTGAGGAGTATGGATAGGGTAGATCACAACTGTTGGACAATCATATCTGAGAAACATAGCTTTCCTGCTGAGCTGGGCTGAGGCTTGTAGAAACAGATGTTGGTGTTCCCCCTATGAAGAGTGTAATTCCTCCTCTGTAGGGAGGAAGGCAGGCCTGTTTCACTTAGTTATTTAAATATGTGAATACTTACCCCCTTCATGCTGAGGCCCTTCCAATGAATAGTGCCTAAACCACGGGTTCCATCCTGATGGCCAATACTGAGTTCTATTTTTGGACCCAAATGCCTGCTTTTCTTGAGACCTCCTTTTGTCTGCAACTTCTGATGGCCTCTTACCTCCTTGTCATATGTACAGTCAGGTGGGGAAGGATGTTTGGATCCATGCAGGTTCTGAACTCATGTGAGATCATTGGCAGTGGTCCAGCAACTCAGGACATTCACCTTCACACACCCTGAATAGAGAGGCCTCAGGTGCACAGTGAGAACCAAATAAACCTACCTTTGCAAAATATGAAGCCTCAGTTATTTCAAGAGAATACCAGAAAATGGATAATACAACTGAACAATTTTAAACACAAACTTTACAGTTTGGTGAAATAGATCCATTTGTGGGGAATCATGCACAGTCACAAGAACATGGATAGTACATGGTCCAGTGACCATTAAGCAAATTAGGTTCCTAATTTGAAAATTTCCAAAAAGGTCTCTGGTTATAGATGTTCTACCACACATTTAAAGAAGTATTTAATAGCAAATCTATAGAGTCATTTCTGAGAAGTAGAACAGGGAATAATTCATAATTTATTTTACAAAACTGGTGTTACCCGATTGTTATACTGGAAAAGATGGTGCCTAAATAAAACAGTGAAAGCAACCCAGAATTGACAGGCCAAATGCATCATGAATATAGATGTGAAAATCCCTAGAGAATGCACTTGATGAACAGGCCCAAGACGTGAGATTGTATGGACTGATGTAGAAATATGGCATGTCAGAATCCAACTCCTATGAATTAAAAAAAAAAAAAAATAGGAATAGTGTTGTGGGTTAAATTACAACCCCCAAATCTCATGTTTAGGCTCTAAACTCACATGTAGGAATAAGTTCTTTTTTCTAAGAAATGGTATTATAATGATGAAATTCCCTATGGATGAGGTCATAAGCAATACGTTGATGCAAATTGGTTCCAGGCAAGGGTTTGCTTACCAATATTTTGCTTTCCTCCCCACCTCCCTCTTGGGTCTTATTTTTCTGGGACTAGAAATGGTTTCTTGCCATGTTAGCTACATTTTTCCTCTGGAGAGACAAGGTCTGCTCCATGCCTCATTATCCCCGAGGAAGACTGATTTTTTTTTTCTTCTCCAGTGCTTGGATTTCATGAGATGACTTTCCTGAACTTTTAGGATGCTCCATCTTAGCTTGGTCTGGGGGGCTTTCACTCTGCCTGACCTTTAACTCCCTGATGTCTTGCTATTTAATAGCCCTGTACTTCTGAGGGGAGGCTGTGTTTGCCTCCCAGGGACTAGGTGCCCAATGGATTCTGAGTGTGTTTTAAAGTAAGACACAGCTGGGTCAACATTTTCCTTTCTGAAGACAGCTCTGACCAAGGACTCCTGCCTTGTGAAACACTGAGGAATCAGAAGATCTCTGCTGTCTCTGAAAATGGCCTGTCTTGAAGCATCCTCAATGCTGGTTTCCTTTATAGGCCTTTTTTCTGCTGGCCAGCATGGTTCTTCCTTCCAAAATCACAAAGGGGATGTCTGCAGATACCATAGGGTCCATGGCTATGTTGAATCCATAGATAGAAGATGTTGGTGTGCAAGAAAACAATGACAGCTTAGCTCATCTGCCCAGATAGTCCTATTGAGTGCCGTTGGTAGAAGAGTGGTGCACAGATATTTTGAGACTCAAGGACTTACGGCCACAACTGTGAATTAAATGGGTAATTCATCCAGAGAGACTGACAACTCACTAAAATATGAGATTTGCTTATATTCAGGATATAGGGTCAGAATCATGAAATCTGGCCCTTGAGTGTTAAAGTCTGTAAGTGTAAAAGAGTTTTCCATGGTAAGTTCAGCATCTCCTCCCACAAAGCTGCATGTGTGGTCATTTGGTGAGCTCAGGACCTCAAGAGCACAAGGGTAACCACATGGTAAGCTTGGATCCCCCTAAAGGAACAAGGATGACTACACACAAGGATGGTCCTAAAGCACAACTTAGGACCCCAAGGGTACATGGGTGAACAGAGGCTTTCAAGTTATTTTTCACTGTTGCCATATAGCAAATCTTCCAGCTTCTAAGGTAAGACACAAAATTTGGTCTTGACACTTAGGAGGCAGCACTAAGGTCTCAACCTTCCTTCCTGACTCTTAAGGAGCCTAGAGAAAACCTCCCTGACATCCTAGGATATAGCACAGTGCCCACACTGTCTGTGAGGGGAACATATATGGGTGACAGGCACAGTAAGGTATCATGGGCCATGTCAGTGTTCCCTCACACTCCGGAGCCCCCTGGCCACACCCCAGTGAGGAACACACTCCGGTGATCTTGCAGGATCTCGCCCACACTGTCCATGACTTTAACATGGCTCTAAAGACAATTGTATAAACTCCTTAAAGATGATTGAATATTCATATTATGAGAGTACTGATCAAAGAAAAGTGTCTAGGGGAGGCTGTGTTCTTCAGGGAGTGTTGTCTTGGCAAGATCAGGCTAATAGATTAAATGGGCTTTAGACCAAGTATGAAGGGACAGGAAGGGAGTGGTGAGGTGTGTGACAGGCATTGCCATAGATAGGTTCTTGGCAGCCCTCATAGTTGCTGCTAATACCAGGGATGAGGGAATCTGTAATATGGTGCATCATAGAAATGTTCCTTTAGCAGGTTAAAATATTAGGGTGCATTAGTTTTTCAGTTTCCTTCAGATGTGCCTACTTGTACCTTTTTGTTTTTGTTTTCCTTCTTTTTGCCTCTTAACATTGTTTTCAAGATTGCTTTCCAAGAGGAAGTCAAAAATTGTTACAAATGTTAATATTCTTCATCTCTTAATGCTGACACTGCCATATGCCTTAGCAAATGCCTTGTATTTATGTCTTCATTGTCATTCTGGCTCCATTGTTTTTTATCACACTTAATATTGCTTATTAAAGGAGTATTTGTTGAAAATGTCTTCTAATTTGAGGCTATTTTTCTGTCCTTTTACAAGTGATTTATATAAATGAAATATTAATGAAAAATATTCCAGATATACATAAATAATAATGTCTTCAAGTGAATACTACCTTGATGTAAAAGGACAATTCCTTAATTTCCAGTGTGTCTACAGTTCTTCCAAGCCTGCAATCTTTTCTTGGGGAATTTGCAGAGGACTCATTTTCCCCCACTGGTATGGTCATTCACATGATAGCTTTGTTTTGACTTATAGATATGGCAAAATGTGTTATAAATATATGGTTTGTAAGTTAACTTTACTTGGATTTTAAAAGCTTTGATTAAAATGCAAGATTAACAATATAAAAGTAGAGCATGTGGGAAATTTAGTAAGTACTTTTAACAGACAAATTTATATATTTTTCATAGATAATGAATAAGCACTGCTCAGTTCAATTTACACATGACCTGAGAGGTCCTACAGTTGTGAAGTGCTATGTCTATTTTAAAAAGTTGTATGTACACATGTGTATCTCCATCCCAGTTATTTAGAATAAATATAAATTGCTGTTTGAATCACTAAGATCAAGTTTTTGTTAAAAAAGTAATCTATTAACATGTAAAGTCAGTCACAATGTAACATTTGGAGCCTGTATTAGTCAGAATTCTCTAGAGGAACAGAATCAACAGGACGTATAATTATAAAAGAGGAATTTATTAGATTGGCTTACACAACCAGAAGCTAGATAGTCCATGATGGCTGTCTGCTGGCTGGAGAGTTGGAGGAACCAGTATCTGGGTAGTCCAAGATGCTGAAGCCTCAGAACTAGAAGGATCAAAGATGCTATCCCAGTCTGAGGCTGAAGGCTTCTGGAAGCTCCCTGGAGAATCACTGGCAGAGCCCACTTTGGAAGAGTAAAGGAGTGAGAGTCTGGTGTCTTAGGCAATCACAACAGTAATCAAAAACCTGTTAAAGATTTGAGCTTGCATCTGCAGCTGCTTCCTTGTTGTTCCAACTTTCATTCCATCCAAGCCTCCAACCAATTGGATGGTGCTGCCCATGTTTAGGGAGGGTCTCCACCCCAGTTCATTATCCCACATGCCAATTATTCCTAGACACACCTTTACTGACACACTCAGAATCCTTTTAATCTTTGGCATCTCTGAATCCAATTAGGTTTACAATTTAAATTAACCATTACATAGCAGTTAAGTAAGTTTCTACAATGATAAAAATATGATGTCTCTGTGCTACTTAGTATAGTATCCACTTGCCAAATGTGGTTATTAAATATTTGAAATATGACAGTGAGTTTTAGGAAATGACTCTATTTTGCAAAGTACTTAGCATCTCCTTTGGGGCTATAATCTCTTCAACAAACACACATTCCTTGCCTTAGTTTTAGATGCACTTTTCTGGACAAACTGCATTTAAAAACAATTATTTAGTTTTGTGTTCTCCAGTTTCTCACAGTAAACCTTTCTAAAAACTGCCAGCAATATTCATGCCACTGACTGAAAACTTTGCTGCCTTCAAATTTCCTTCACCAGATTAATTAGTCTATCACCCTTAAAATCAGCTTCACACACAGTTTCAGGACATGGGCAAAATGTTAATAAGTTCTTTGTCAGAATATAACATGATTGGCCTAGGGTCCAATTCCCAATAGAGTCTTCATTTCCTTCTGAAACCTAATCAGCATGGTCTTTACTGTCTGCATTCTGTTCTTCTGAGCTCCCAACAGAATCACCCATTAAACTTCACTTACAATATTTTAAACATTCTCTAAGCCTTTATTTTTAGATCTTTTCAAATTCCTCCCACAAACCAGTTGCAAATGTTTCTGTACCACATTGTTTAGTCATAGCAATGACTCCACTTCTCAGTACCAATTTCTGTTTTAGTCATCATTGTGTTGCTGTGACCAATATACCTGAATAGAACAATTTAGAGGAGGGAAAGTTTACTTTGATTCATGCTATCAGTTTCAGTGTATGGTGGGATGACTCTATCACTCTAGGCTTAAGATAAGGCAGAACATCATGGTAGAAGGAAGATCCTCACCTCATGACAGGCAGGAAGAAGAGAGAAGGGAAAGAAAAAGTCTTCCAGGGCTGGTGACCTGCCTCCTCCAGCCATGCCACACCTGCCTCCAATTATCTCTCAGTCAGTTTATTCAAACTTGTATGGACTGATCAAGTTTCAATTCTTACAGTGAAATCATTTAACCTCCAAAGATTCCTGCATTAATGCAGAAGTTTTGGGGGGATACCTCATACCAAATAACAGGTAGGGTCCAGCTTTTGCCCTTCAATATTCTGTTTGCTATTCTGAGTCTTTTGCTTTTGCATATAAACTTTTAAGAGTAGGCTTGCTAATCTTTACAAAATAACTCACTGGATTCTTTATTGGGATAGCATGGAATTTGTCAGTACAGTTGGATAGATCTTCATCTTGATACTATTCTTATCCATGAATATGATAAGAAATTTATTATTCATTCAATTTCTTTAATATAGGCCTATCCAGATTGTCTATTTCTTTGTGTATGAGTTTTGAAAGATTGTGTCGTTTAAGCAATTGGTCCATTTCATATCAGAAATCAAATTTGTGGGTATTGATTTGTTCATAGTATTTCTTTTTAATCCTTGCAATGATAAAATTGGCAATAATCTTTCATTTCAAATGTAGTTTGTGTTATTTTGCTTTATTCTTAGTTATCTTGACTGTTTATTTTATTTTTATTTTTTATCTTTTCAAAGAGCTAACTTTTGGGTTTATTGACTTTTCTCTATTGGTTTTCTGTTTTTGATGCCATTGATTTCTATACTACTTTTTATTTATTTTCTTATGATAACTTTGAATTTAATTTCTTTTTCTCATTTCCTAAGGTGGAAGTTTAGACTTTTGATTTTAGATCTCTTTTACTTTTCTCACATATGCATTCAGAGCTACAACTATCTGAACACTGCTTTCATTGCATCCCATAAATTTTGATAAATTCTTTTCTCATTAAGATTTAGCTCAAAGAAGGTAATCTTTTTTGGATGCTAGAAATTCAAATTTTTATCTGAATTTTTTATTCCTACAAATATCTATAAGATATCTTCTGATGAGGGGGTAGGTCTCCCCTATGCACTACTTTGTTGGACTTGGCTCGCTCTCTTTAACTTGGGAAACCTCCCTGTCTTGAGACAAGGAATGCTTCAAAGTTTTAAGCTGAGACAACCAAAGGGCTCATTCATTTGTGTTTTTTTTCCTAGAGACCAGAAAATATAAATAAATATATATATACACACACATATTTATTATGTATATATACATATTTGTGTATATATTCTACATACATGTGTTTATTCTATTATATGTTTATATATAAATTCTCCCAGAAATCAAAGTGTATCCATCTGTGACATTTTGTAATCAGCTGGCTGATTTTATTTTTTTTTTTTTTATTTTTTAAAATTTTTATTTTTCTCAAAAGTTGCATTTTAATACATGTTATCAAACATAACAGAAAAAAAACAAATTTTCAGAAGCTGTACACACTATTCACTGAAAATATTTGAGGCAAATAGAAAAAAAAATTATTACAATCATAATTTTTCTAACTTTGCACAAAATTATAAGCAGATTACATTCTTCACATTAAACATCTTTATATGCACTTTCAATGAACAGTATATATATATATATATATATATTTATATATATTTTTTATCAACCATCTTTACTATACCCTCTATAGTTTTCTTCAGGGATACTATTTGCTCTTGAACAAAAAGACTTTACTGAAGATGAAGATTTCCCAACTTTAGTCTTCTATGATCTATAGAGGCCCAATGAGAATTGTCAAATCAGGGAATTGTAGAAAAACCTCAGGACAGACTTTGATATTTTTTAAAAAAAATAAGTGAATTTTCAAGATTTAAAATTAAATGAAGGTTCCTTCTGATTTGCATTTTATTTTATAAAAAGTATAGCCATACATTCATACTTAATCTTTCTAATTTTGATTTTATTATACTTTGATTTTTCAATTAAGAGATTCACCTGTATTTATTCAATGAATTTTCCCAGAAGAATCATTTAACATTTGTTCAAATGATTGATATACATACCATTTGTAGAGAATAATCTTTTCCCATTTTCTGTATACAAAAATGTAGATTACAGATATAATATGCAATCTTCATCTCTCTCAATACTTCTAGAGTAGCAAATGGTGGCAATTTCAGTAATTTCCTATAATGCAGTTAAATTATGTTATTGCTTTGGTGTGACTTTATTAGAGCCCTTAAAGAAATGCAGTAATTTCTCTTTCTTAGCCAATTTCTCTTCAGATTACTAATGGATTCTATAGACTCAGTGTTGGGAATTATGAAGAATCATTAGAAAAATTGGCAAGGCAGCTTGGTACTGGTAAGGATACTTAGGCAGCATTTTTTTTTTTCATAATAATCATCCTGCTGCTGAAGATCATCTTTAAGGAATGAAGTAAGAGCTTTTCTTAGCTGAAAATTTAGCCTCACAATAATGATAGCTCATTTGAAAGGAAGAAAAAAAATCTATTACTCTATTTAAAATGGGGAAAATCCTATTGTTTTAAAAAATGTTTTGGAAAATCAGTGTTCTTAATACTTTTCAGAAGTTGTTGTTTTAGCAAACACCACTACAGTGTTGTGTTGTAGAGATGCAAACTGCAAGTAGAGTTTGTCCTGCAGTGGGTCTGTGCTATTAGTTGTTAAACAGAAATGTATTTCTTGAGTTCAGCTTCACTCAAAAAGCTAGTAAAGAAAATTATACAATAGTTTTGGAAAAAAAACTGATTTCTGAACTTCATAGGACAAGATTTAGCGAAACTGAAATTAATATTCTTAGGAAATTGACAGTGATGATAAGACCCTATCTTTTGACTCCTTTATCTAATTTATTTAATGGAGGTGCCAGGACCTTTCTTCTTAGTGTAAAGTGTTTCTGCTTGGTAAAATTTCTAACAAGAATTCAACTTAATTAGACCTATTATATTACTAAATTTCATTTAAAACTTTTTAAAATTATGGATATCTGAATATATTCTATTACAAATTTTAAAATATTGATTTGCTTCATTTATTCAAGAAGTCCCTATTAAGTTATTGCTATGCTGAGTTCTGAGCTGTATGCTTTTAAAAGTGGTAAAGAATTATTTATTCTTAAAGTCTTCATTATCTAATTGGCAGGGGAAAGCAGATATGAAACAAGTAGAAAACAATTTAAGGCAGAAGTATACAAATACCTCATATAAAAATCTGTTATGTGTAATATCACAAAGAGGGGAATGATATATGCATTACAGAATATTGTGTGAAAGCCTCTTAAAATATGTTAGACTTTCCAGATTGGTTGCAACAATTTGCAGTCCTACCAACAATGTATGAGCATAGCTTTTATCCCACATCCTTGTCAACATTTATTGTAACTTGTATTTTTTATTTGTTCTAATTATTTATACATGATAGCAGAATGCATTTTGATTAATTGTACACAAATGGAACACAACTTTTCCTTTATCTGGTTGTACATGATGTAGAATCACACCATATGTGCGGTCATATATGTACATAGGGTAATGATGTTCATCTCATTCCACCATCTTCCCTACCCCCATGCTCCCTCCTCTCTCTCCCTCCCCTTTACCAAATCAAAGTACCTGACTTTCCATGTACAGATATGAATATGCCATCATGAATCTCACCATCATGTACAACCACAAGACTAATTTAAAAAAAAACTATAAATCAGTAGTGGGAAGGGAACAGGTGGTGGGAGGAAGTGAAGGAAAGAGGAAGTACTGGGGACTGAATTTGAGGTTGTACACTGGATAATATTAGTGTAGCAAACAGTATATTGAAGTAGAAGGCATGAGGCCACATTTTCATCAAAATTCTTCAGTGAGTTAGCAGTGTCACACAATCAGCTTCTCTAGCTTTTACAAAATCCACTGCTCTTGACTAGTCATAGGGTGTTGAATTCAGGTTGACAATCAAACTCACAAGATACCATACATTTTACCTATCACCATGGTTGCTTAACAGCTTTAAGACAGGGTGGAATAACGTAATGGAGTTCTTGTATCTTCAAGGCACAACTTGCAAATGTTTCAGATAATCCTCACTTGTGATGCATGTGGTCACAAAAGATGAGAGTGGGTAAGTGAAGACCATGTTAGTTCAGAGAATTCCTCTCTTTGGGGTCTCCTTAACACAGATGATTGAATCAAAGACTGAATTCTTAGGTACCTTTAACGTAAAAAGTTAGGTTTCAGACCACCTGTTGACTTTCTACTTCCAGCCTCGTTTTTTTACCCATAAAAAATGGATTGACTTACATGGGCTTTTATTTTAAAAAAATATGTGATTCAAAGTCTAGGTTCACTATTGTGTAAATTTAAACGAGTTATTTAACTTCTCTGAATATCCATTTCTTTGAAGGAAAAATATGTTTGAAAATACCTATCTCTTATGTTATGTGATTTAAGTGAAACAAAATACCTCTGGCATGATATGGAGGGTCAGACTATTTTAATTTAGAAATTTAAATATTGTCTTTTTTTTTCTTTGCAACACTGGCAGAATTATTCTTGGCTTTATTCCTGCACTAGGTCTAATGGACTGTTAAGATCTATTTTCAAAAATAAATAAATAAAAAGGAAAATGGATTTTTAAGATAAGTCAGAGAATGAATATCTTTGAGGAGATGGGGAGATTTTCTTGAGATGAAAAAGGAGTCAGAGGAAATGAAGAGTGAAGAAAAATACAACTTGCTAGACTCTATAAGAGTTGATTCCAGAAAAAGTGCTCTGAATAGGAAGGGAAGTCATGATTTGAGAAGAACTAGGTGATGTCCTTTAAGTTGCCTAATTGTTTGGTTCCTGTCTGGCTATATTGGGAGACCTCATCAGTGGAATAATAGGAACTTCTGAATCTTTATGCTTGGGAGGCCTGGAGACATGGTAAAGACAAAGGAGACCTTTTATTTACTTTCTTCCTCCTGCTGCTTGAAGAAATTGTGATCAATCTATGATCTGGACATTTTAATTGCTTTAACATTCAGGACTGTTTTCTACTACTGAATTTATCTTGAAGAATTTCTCATTGATTACTGAATTGTCTAAAATGATTAAATTGGTTATTTTAGATGTGTCAGCTCAGTAACTTATTAGATTTTAGATTTTCTTGTGATGAAAAATGTCTCAGTGAATTACCAGACAGAGTAAAGGAATACTTTTTCTCTTTATCCCTCTACTAAACCATATATCATCACAACTATTATCAAAACAATTAAAACACATTTCCTATAGTAATCTGTCATATTTTCATCAAAGGTTGACTAGTTTTGAGAAAATTGTTTAGTTCTCCATCTTAAGTTTTAGAACAGGACAGAATCGAATGCTTTCGGCCAACTTTTATTTGTGGCTTAACTGAAGTACCTAAAGGAATTTTTTTCCTCCTTTGGTTTTCTTTGACATTTTTACCCTTTTCTGATAATGAGAGACATATATAAAATTAAAAACATGTAAACAATGAATTATTTGAGATTTTAGGCCATATAGTTATAAAACAGGATCAGCTCTATATAATTCACTTGCTTGTTTGGAAATTACACATTTTCAACTGGTGTTTTCTAGTGTACATTATCAATATTGAACTGTTAATTTTTATTCTGGAACATCTTGTATATTTGTCAATATACAACAGAGGATTGTATTGCAACAATAAATGGGTTTAACAAGTAATTTTAAAATAGCTTATGATCTGTTACAGACTCATAATAATATACATTTATTTCTGTGAGAGGGCTGAGATCCTGCTAGGCTTGACTCTAGATTGTAGGCTGGGTTTGGTTCTGCTCCACTTGAGTCATTCTGGAATGATAGATTATTGGGGCACACTTATCTCATCATGATGACAGACATAATGGGAGACAAATCAAACTATGTAAGCACGTTTAAATTTTCTGCTCACATTGCATTCACTAATGTTTTAATGGCTAAAGCAAGTAATGTAGTCAAGTCGCATTGGTTTACTTATAATTTGCTAAATTATAGATTTAGCAAAGTCATATGGCAAAGGGAAGCTTAAGTACTTTTTTCTAAAAGAAAGGAAATGAAAGATTGGAATCAAATATTCTCTTTGTTAGGATAGTGGACAATGGGTCCAATTGCTCCCCAACGAACTGTCAGCTAAACCCAATCATACTTTTTTCACTGAATTGGACTGACCTAAGTGTTACCTGGGCTGGACTGAGAGAGAACTGAATGTTCTTTTACCCAGAAAGGAGGAACATTTACTAGTTATACAGAAATCGCACACACAAACAAAGCCTAGCACTGACCATTTTAAATATGTAGACTAATAGACTGATTTCATAAATACATAAATGGCCAGAAGCTCCCAATCCAAACAGGTTGCAGGGAAATACCATAGCAAAATACAAAGTAGATCCTCTGTTCACCCAAAATGATTCTACTTTCAGATTATCTAAACTTCTTTTAGGTTATTTTACTTCTCTCTCATGACTCATTGTGATTCTAGACAATATTACAAATGACAACAGCCCATTCCAGTGAATCTTAGCCTGTAGCCGACTCAGTCAACTACCACCTCGCTTGTTCTTGGTTGGAGTAATTATATCACATTGTGTAGACAAATCAATGAATGAATAGCCTGGTTTAGTTTTGAGCATCACTGTTTTATCACTTTAAAACTATAAAACAGACCAAGTGTACTTTTGGAGTTATGGAGGTCAGGGGCCATAGATGCCTTTGTTATTTTCCCATTATAGCACCAGTCTTGAACATCGTTTATCTTGGTTGGGAGTCCTAGAGACATGGTAGAGATAGAAGAATGCCCTAGAATTGAATGCAGAACCCAGGAACAACTGTGAACAAATGATTTTGGGGGGATTAAAGTTTTTACTGGTATTTCTGGTCCAAAACCATCACAAGCTGGGGCTCACTTTTTCTGCTGTATTTGATATTCTGCTATAAAAATAGTCCTTTGGTTAAAGACAGTAAATTTCTTCTGTTTATATGACGGATGTTGGGATTATTTTAGATTTTGATATCCCCCTAAGAGGAAACACAAATCTGCATGGTCTGAAGAGGAGGGAGCAGATGAAATCCTAAGATTTGGCCCTATTCCTTTGACATCTAGGCATAAAGGAGACTTGCCAGCAGCAGTGCTGAAGAGGAGCATGGACAGGAACTGGGAGTTCAGTGAAAGAGGTACATGTTTATGAATTCCAAGCCTCAAATATAATAGTTTTCAAATGCACTGGAATTGTTCATGCCATTGTGTCACCATCATATGAACACTGTTCTTAGAATGATTGCAAACCAGATCCTAGTTGCTGAAGACCCTGCCCATTACAAGAAAAAACAGAGAACCTAGGTTGCATTGGAGTAGGTTGTGGTTGTCATGGCTTTGTCTCTGTGCTTTGGCTCTGAGTTTGCTTTCTTGAATTCTTGGGTATTTAATTCCTTTGTTATCTACATAGGCACTACTAGAGAACTAGATTATTTTGAATCCAAGCTTTACTCTTGAAGTGAACCTAAATTCACTGAATTTATTGGCCAAGTCCAGGATTGTGCCCAAGTGTTTTTTTATGCAACCTGAAGATACTCCAAACACTGTTTTCTGAAGCTTCAGAGAAGAGAGCTTTATTCTTTCTTTCCTGTTTATTTACAAGAGGAAGCTTAGTAATAAAAATAAAACCAGCAAGTAGAAATTATAGGCAGGAAAGTTTCAACCTAATATAAAATGTTTTTCCTTACCATTGGGGCAGGCTAACAATTAGATTGTTGAGAGTTACTGGCTGCATTAGACTATTTTCCATATTGAACTGGATGACATTATTTACTGAGTTTGAAAATTAAACTAATTTTACTGAGATTTCCCAGATAGAAGATAAAAAAAATTTCAAAGTTCAGGGCACAAATCTCTAGAACATCTCATTTGACCGAAGAGCTCACGTTGAGCCAGGTTGGGATACTGGTTGTAATCTTTCTTCTTGAGACAATCAGAGCAGTTAGTTCAGCATTCAAGGCCTCTGGGCCTCTTGATTACTAGGATAGCTCTGCCTTTGTTCCAGGAGATCTGTGCCTTGGTGATGCAGTAGCAGGCCCTGGGAGGGCTGGTTGGACATGAGATATAGTACTGACTCAACCACTTTATAAAATCGGGAGATTGGTTTTCTTAAGGTCAATTCTTGCCCTAAAATTCAGTGATTGATATGGAAAGAGTTGACGATAACATAAAAGAACAAGAACAGTTTGTAGTCTCTGTGTTTATTTTCCCAGCTTACATTATCCATTTTCCAACACTGGATAATGACCTGTGTTCTAATTCCAGTTCTGAAATATACTAGCTATATTATCAAAGTAAAATTATCTGATATTTCTAAATATAATTTTTCTTATTTATAAAAGTCTTGAATTTGATCTTTCAGATTTATTTCTAAATAGTAATCTGCTATTGTAGCATTTATTAACATGTCATGAACTCAGGCATGTAAAAGCATACTGTTTAAAATTGTATCTTTAGCACCCATTTCGTCTGATGCAGAATAGTGCTATGTATATAGCAGTTGCTACAGAATTTTTTCTAAGCATACTATATGTGTCAATTTATTTAATCCACAGAATAATAAAAGTAAATAAGTATTTTGCTCACTTTACAAATGTGGAAACTAAAGCACAGAGAGGAAAAGTGACTAGCCTAATGTCACAAATCCTAGGCAAAGCTAGAACTTAAACCCAGCTGATCTGATTCCTGAGTGAGTGCTCTTAACAATATTCACCACATCTACCATAGGTAAGAACATTTCATTTGTTCAGTTTCAGGTCAACTCAGTGGAATAATTTTATTCCACATTTACCTTTACATTCAATCAAAGAAATGATTGGATTGTGAGGGCTGTAACCTCATCAGTGGATTTTTCCATTTGATTAATTAACAATTTGAATTAGTTATGTGAATGGACCACAAAGTAGTAATTTTAGGTGAGGCCTGACTGGAGGAAGTAGTACTGTTGCTTGTCTTTGGTTTATTCCACACTCTACATCCTGCTACCATGAGCTGAGCAGCTTTCTTCCACCCTGCCCTTCTGCCTTGATATTTCTGCCTTGGAGCTAGCTAATCACAGACTGAATCTTCTGAAACCAGGAGCCAAAATAATTCTTCCATTCCATGAGTTTTTCTTAGGTATTTTAGTCAGAGTGATGAAAAGTTGACTTACACATCGTCTGATCTGTCAGAAGGGTCCAAACTGCATCATCCAATGAGTCTGTGAGACTTCCTCTGGACTTGAAAGCTCTCAGAGCTCATTTTTATACCATTTCGGTGAGTCCCAGGACACTTTAGATACTGTCCTATTTCACTCTGGTATCATGCAGATTTCAAGGTTCTTTAATTCTGCAGTTCTTAGGCTAACCAGCTATGCTACATTTCTACTCTACTTCTGCACACTGTAAGGGTTTGACAGGTTTCCATAGGAAATGAGCAGCCTCTCTGATTGATCTAGGAAGCAGTTTACAAGTTTATCTGACTTTCGGCATCTCAACATCATAGAAAGCTCAATCATTCAAATTCACATATGACTTCAATCAAAACTAAATTTTCTTTCTCAAATTCAACTCACTTCTTTTTTGTAATTTTTAAAAAATATTTATTTTTTAGTTGTAGGCAGACAGAATATCTTTTATTTTTATGTGGTGCTGAGGATCGA
Source organism: Geosciurus inauris (assembly GCA_004024805.1). NCBI lineage: Eukaryota > Metazoa > Chordata > Mammalia > Rodentia > Sciuridae > Geosciurus > Geosciurus inauris. The sequence continues at coordinate 41,189 of PVHX01015364.1, forward strand.
ACCCAGTGCCTAACGCGTGCTAGGTGAGCACGCTACCACTGCGCCATAAGCCCAGCCCTTAACTCACTTCTGATCTTTCTTCCTCTCCTGAATGGAGCCTCTCATTTGAAAGTAAGGGCAATGGGTGCTGGTTTGGCCTAATTACAAGTTGTTCTTTCTAATATTTTTGTCTAGTACTTTTATTGTGGCTTTGAACTTGAAATCAATGTAATATTTGAAAATCAAGATTGGATCCCTCTACCTGCTTGGAATAGTGTCAACGTTTGATTTATTAGCTCCATAATTGAAATTTGGAATCTACAAAACAAAAGATGGATTTCTAAACCATGGAATATGTTACCCCTATAATCTTATACTTTCAAAGTCAATCTTTGTATCTGGTACAGATGACTATTTTTCATATCATCCAGAAATAACTCTACCTTTGTCAGTCAAAAAGCATCCCTGAACATTTAGTATGGGTACTGCTGAGCTACGGGAGGCAATAAGGATACTATAGCCTCTTACTGTACTTCTTAGGTATCAGAGTCTACACTGACACTATAAAATCCAACTGCTCTGTAGAAGTACATTGCCTTTTCTATGCAATATTTAAAGTAAGAACTAGAATACATTGTAAGCATTAAAGTATATGGATTGTATAAAGGAGAGTAGCTCATGTAGAGAGGCCTGAGGCTGAAAAGAACAAAATATCCGATCTCTAAAATGATATAATCTGATGTGTCTGGGAATGACTCCAGTCTATGAAATATGGAATTGTGAAGAAAAATGAGAAAGCCAGTTACAAATCAATATGCATGATAGCAAGTGCATCAATCAGAAGCCCTGGTGACTTAGTACTTTAGGAAAAAGTCACACATTGGAGATAAGCAATGCAAATGAAAAATAAAGTCATGCACATTTGCCTAATGTACTGATATAAAGACAAGAGCATTGAAGCCCAAGGTTATATGAAGGCAGTCAGGTTTCAGAGTATACAACCAACCTAAAAAGGGAAAAATGTGTATGTGCATGCATGTTTACACATTTATACACACACAATGTTAAATATGCTTTTAAGCCAAAAAGAATGCCATACAGTAGTGACTTTGTTTTTGAAACAGTAAGGCCAAGGTATTTGCATTCATTGTAAAATGAAAATAGAATTTGTCAACTCTTCAGGAATAGGACATAAATCTTTATGCCACCTACATGGCAATGATATACAATGCCATGTCAAGTAATAACATCTGGTGGTGGGCAGATGTGAATAGAAAACTAGACAAGTCAGAAGAGAAATCCTTATGGGCTTCTAAGTATAAAACTTGGAAAATAGAATGTGGACTGTGGGTTTTCCTGTTACATGGCTGATATTTAGTATATTGTAAAATAGAATTTGGAGTAATGGTTTGCAACCAGGCATAATACAAAATATTAGTTTCTTAGAAGAGAAGCAACATTTTCCTGAAGAGATCAGTGGAAACAAGCTCTATTCAGACTTACTTTTTAAAAGTCTGCAATAAAATGTAAAACCATCTGAGTAACAAAATGTTTCATTACCTGATAAATATTTTGAAAATAAATGCTGAGATTATATAACTGTGAAAACAGTTGTCAGCATATTATCCATACTTCTGTACAGGAAAGCAGATTTTTAAATGTCAAAACAACCAGTGTATTTCACTAAAGTAAAGATTTCTTGAAATATTCCCTGTTGTTTATGACAAAGGAAAAAAAAGTCTATATGCCCTAGAATAAATTGGTAAAGCTAACCTGGTTCATAATACATGTGAATAAAAAGCAAACTACACCATTATTTAATTACCTCAGTCAGAGGACACTCACTGGCAAGGAGGAAACAGATTTGAACAGATTAAAATAGACAAAGATACTAAGGTTAGTGCTATCTTGTCATGCTCACATTTATTTCACATTCTACGTGAGAAGGAAATGTGGACACGTCACTGTAATGGCAAGAAAGGCAACCTTTTCTCTTCAGGTCAGACATTTGGGATTTGCCAATCACTTTGTCACTTGAAGTGAGCTGCTTTGTGCTGCTGAGCTGGTAGCCATCATTGCAGACTGGTCCCACATAAAACCCCCAGTGGTAGATTTGGAGCTGGAAAACGATGGTTTAAGGACATGCACGTGAGGCCGGGCTTTGTTTCTTATTAGTCACTTAGCATGGCAGAGCCGAGTTTATTTAAAATTACGTTATTAGAATTCATGTGATTCAGACATTCTATTGAGTGCATTGAAATGTTAGTTATTGCTATTGCCTTGATAGGTCTCGATGACCTTGACTTTTAGTTAGCTTTCATTATTTCCACCTTATGCTTCTTTGGACTTGAGTGACCTTTTTTTCTAGTTGAACTTGAGAGCTGAATTTCTTGTTCTCTGAATTCAGTGAAGTACTGCTAAGACTATTCTTTTCCTAGCCTTGGTTAAGTGGCAGTGGGTTATCTTGGCAGTTACACTGAACCTAAAACCCTATGGTCTTTACTGTGTTTTATGGCACTGTTAAAGATTATTTTCATGGCCTCTGATAAGTTGGACTTTAAAGAATGTTTATGAACATATCAAGATCTGACATTTATTACATTCTTTCCTCCCTCAGCTTTCTATGGAATAATTTAGAAACTAATTCATAAAACACAAATTTATTCTATTATACTCAGTACTGGGAAAGAGGAAGTCAAAAGGATATGTTTAAATCTACATATCTCTTTGAAAAACAAATATTGTATGCAGTCTGGTGCCATGAGGCAAGTTTACCAGACTTTACCTGAGCTCTTCGGTGCCTGATTTTCTGGAGGTGGGTTGCCTATTTCTATTTCTTTATTGTCTGATTCTGTTTTTCTTTGTCTTTCTCTTAAACAAGTATAGTGTCAAAAGCCACAAATGGAAAAATATGGAAATTGTGAGGTAATACTGTTCCTCAATTTATTAGTGGTAGAATCGTTTTAGAGTAGGTCTTAAGCTAAGAACAACAGAAAAGACTTGATGGGATCTGGGTTCTGTATGCAAGATTGTATTTGGTGTGAGTTTGTGGGAGTGTATCTATGCATGCTTCTTTTTTTTGGCGGGGCAGGTTGTGGATACTGGGATTGAACTCAGGGGCACTCAACTACTGAGCCACATCCCCAGCCCTATTTTCTATTTTATTTAGAGACAGGGACTCACTGAATTGCTTAGTGCCTCGCTTTTGCTGAGGCTGACTTTGAATTCACAACACTCCTGCTTCAGCCTTCTGAGCTGCTGTGATTACAGGCGTGCACCATCATACCTGGCTTATACATGCTTCTTATAAGAATTTATTTACTCAGTCTTTAATTATGAAAGATTTGTTGAGTCTCTAACATATGTAGAATACCATTCTAGGCACTGGGAATACAACAATGAATGAGATAAAGCAACTCCCATGATGCAGTTTGCATTCTAGGAAATGAGAAGCTTCCTTCAAGGTGTTTAAAGGGATTTGTGACCTGCTCTCATGCCAAAGTAAGAACTACGGTTTTTACTCTCATGCCCATTCTAAGCTACTTATGTGGAGGGAGGAATGGTTAGCAGAACATTTTCTTTGGGATGTTACCTTTGATTCATAGTATTTTTAGCCTGAAAAAGTATACTCAGCAATCCAAGGCATGTTTTCAGTATATAAAATATTTCAGAGGAATGACAAACTCAATAAGCCTGAAATAGAATTTAACCTATTCACCCTACTGTATTAGGATTTCCTAATATATACGTATATATGTTATATATACATTGATTATTTATTTACTTGATATTTGTTTATTGGGATTGGCTTATTCATAGGGATTTTGACAAATCCAAAATCCATAAAGGCAATTGTCCTAGTTCTTGTCCTAATGTTAGAGTCTGCTGTAGAAACAGGAAGAACTGATGTCTCATTTGGCTATGAAGGCTATGAAGGCTATGAAGCTATAGAATTTTTTTTCACTCAGGAGAAGGTCAGCCTTTTATTTTATTTAGGCCTTCAACTGATTGGGTGAGGCCCACTCACATTCTGCAGGACAAACTATTTTGTTCAATCTGGTGATTTAAATGTTAATCTCATAAAAACACTTTCACAGAAATACCTGGAATATTTGTTTGATCAGGTATCTGGGACCCTGTTTCCTAGTCAAGTTGACATGTAAAATTAACCATCATACCTAAAAATTTGCTCTTTAAGGGGAGATCTAAGTTCTGTGAGGCTTAAAGCTTATAGAAGTGTTGGGAGTCATCTTAACACTTTCACTAAACTTCACATTAATAAATACTTATGTTATTCCTAATACAGTTAGCAACTGTACCTTCTGGCTTTTGAAAATCCATACCATCGCTGCAATATTTGAGATTTAAAAAATACTATTATAGATTTATTATATAGGAGCACTCAAATAAAAATTTCAATAACTCAAAAGTAGAAACATAAGAAAATGTCATCATATAATTTAGCTAAAAACGTGAAAATTAAGTGGAATTGCTATACATATGCTGCATGAGATGAGGGACCTTTTCAACTTGTGTTGTCATATATACAGCGGTCTTCCTTAATTTTTCTTTCCAGTGTCAGTTGCCTGAGGTCCAGTGTGGTCCAAAATATTAGGCAGAAAATTCCAAACAAGAATATAGGGAGAAGTGTTTCATAACATCTTGTAAAGAAAGAACTTTAGGATTCATAATGAGAAAATTCAGGTTTGTTATTTTCAGATATTGATGGTTGGCAGTTATTGACAGGTACTTGTTCATATTTTTAGCATATGTTAAGTCAAAATTATAAGGCATTATCTTGAAAGCATTCTTAAAACTAGATTTTGTGGTTTGGAAATCTGACTAGTGAAAATACAATATGCTCTTACATACATAATTTCTGCATATAGTGTTTTTATATTATAATTATGATTTATTATGAATATTGTAATTTTAGAATTTTCTTCCTTAAGCATCTGAAATGGAAAAATTAATTTTCAGCTTTTGATTTATATTCACATGATAATAAAATTATATCATAGACATATATGCATAGGAAAACAAATGTAGTATCTACAGGGTTCAGTGCTAGCTGCAATTTCAAGTATCTCCTAGAGGTCTTCTGAGGTAGAATGGAGAACCACTGTACTACATTAACTTTCACTTAGTAAATGTTCAATAAAATCTGTTGAGTTAGTGATAGCTGTTTTAACTATAATACGAATAGTTTATCAAGTGACATACTAGGTGCTTTAAATAAATAATTGCTTTATATAGTCACACAGACTCTATAACGTAGATATATAACCCCAATTTTACAAGTGAAGAAATTAAGACATAAGATCATATAACTAATGTGGACGCCTAGTATCTTTCTGGAACATTGTAAAATCTAAAATTAAGTTAAAAGCCATTTTTATGTCACTCTTTGCTTGGTGTTAATTATACTTGATAACCAATTCTCTGTGTGTAAAACTCCACCTAAGGAACTGCTGAACTGCTTTATCCCAATACCATCAACATAGCCCCATGACACAAACCAGTCAAGAGAAGCCTCCCCAGTCATACCATAGAAGGGCTGGCCAAGCACATCAAGAATTCATGGCATCTGGCTTCTCTTTCACTTGTTTGAATCGTGAGCTCTTAATATCCAAGGGGAAAGCAGGCTCGTTACAAGTGTGCCGTCTCACAGGTGAACAAACAACAGTGCACCACACTTGCACACTTAGCAACATTTCTGTAGTTCTAGATGGATAACTGTCATCAGACCAATAGTGGAAACTGTGGAAGAATTTTCTTAAACTTGATCCTTCATCAGTCCAGAAAGAGGAGAGGCAAACTGTGGAAAGCAAGATGCTTAAGAATGACTTGGGCAAAATGCTT
>PVHX01015365.1:0-47024 GCA_004024805.1 Geosciurus inauris
TTGCTGGCCTTGGCGGCCATGCTGGCGCCCACCCCATCACAAGTGGTGGCGATCCCGCCAGCCACGTGGCAGCCTTGGCAGCCCGGCAGCTCCCACTTAGGTTACAAGTGGCAACAGCACCCAGGTGTGCCCCATGTGCTGGCCACGCTGCCCTGCCCATACTGGCCTTGGTGGCAAGCCCTGCGGCCATATATTAACGGTGAACTATCTAAAAATTAATCAAGAAAATAATTCCACTTATGATAGTTAAAAATAAAGCAACCTAGGAATAAAAATAAATGAAATAAGTGCCATGTTTAGATTAAAAGAATTAATATTGTCAAAATATCTGTATGACCCAAGTTGATCTACAGAGTCCATATAATCCTTTTCAAAATGCCAATGACATTGTCCACAGAAATAGAAAAAGCCATCTTAAAATTCATATGAAATAACAAAAGACACCAAATAGCCAAAGCTATACTATTGATAAAGAGTAAGACTGGAGGCATCACACTCCTGATTTCAAAATGTTACTACAAAGTTACAGTGATCAAAACAGCACTGGCATAAAAATAGACACACAGACCAAAGAACAGAAATATGTGTGTGTGTGTGTGTGTGTAAAACTATATTTATATACACACATATTTTTTTCAACATAACATTACTCACAATAGCCAAGATACAGAATTATTTTTCAATCATAATACCAAGAACACATGTTGGGGAACGGCAGTATTTTTGTTTTTGTTTTTGTTTTGTTTTAAATAAAAAGTGTTGGGAAAGCTAGATATCCATATGTAGAAGGAATAAATTCAATCTTCACATCATAACAGACATAAAAATCAAATAAAAATAGACTAAAATCTTAAATGGAACACCTAAAACTATAAAACTACTAGAAGAATACAAAAATGGAATTTTTCATGACACTGGTTCTTGTTAAGATTTTTTTAATATGACCCTAAGAACACAGGAGACAGTAAAAGTAAGCAAATGGGATTACATCAAACTTAGATGTTTCTGACTATCAAACGAAGCAATCAATAGAGTTAAGTCCCAACCTAGAGAATTGAGGAAAATATTTGCACACAATATATCTAATAAGGGGTTAAAATATTAAAAACATAGGAAACTCTAACAACTCAATAGCCAGACAACAAATAAAATACAGGCAAAGAAAATATGTAGATATTTCTCCAAAGAAGAATTATGAATAGCTAACAGGTATATGAAAAATGTTCAACATTACTACCAGGAAAATGAAAATTAAAACCAATGAGATATCACCTCACGTAAGTCAGAAAGACTACTATCAACATCAGATTCTTTTTAGGAGAATTTTTATAATAACTAGTTGACTTGGCATGACAGTCTTAACAAATGAGCTATAAAATGAGCTTTGCTCTGATTTACAAAGAAACCCACAGAATCATGAAAAGTCTATGTTCTTTGTGATGAAACTCTGTAAGCAGGAGAAAACATCTTTGAGAAATACCCATTAGCTTCTTACCACCATTGGTAAACTTACAGGTATTGTCCATCTCTTGCTAATTTTATCCATAATAATTTCATTTATAGGTTGTTTTTATTTAATTTTTGATTATTTTGGTCTATTATATGTAAACAAAATTGATTTTTCTTATTGATATTGCATTCAAAATCCTTGCCAAACTATACTTCTCTTGTATTTTTCTTCTTGTATTTCACTTGTTTTCCAATATAGAATCATATCAATCATAAACAAATACTTTTCCTTTCCAAACTGGATTGCTTTTATACTCTTACCTGATTTTAATGCTTAGAAACTCCAACACAAATTAACATAGTTAATTTTCTTCCTAAGGATCTCTATTCCTAAATTCAGTAAAAATACAAAGGCATTTGTATTCTTAAGAAGAAAATTAACTATGACACTAGTTTTAAGTTTCTCAGAGATGCCATGACTGGAATTTCCTTTTTTCATGCCACATAACTGGGTTGAGGGAATTACTTTATATTCTTTGTTGGCTTAGTTTGTTTTTAATTTCTTAAATTTTTTATTCTAATTGGGTTTACATGACAACAGACTGCATTTTGATATATTGTACACAAATGGAGCACAACTTTTCATTTCTGTGGTTGTACACAATATAGAGTTACACCATATGTGCAGGCATACATGAACCTAGGGTGTTTGCTTAGTTTTTATCAGACATGGGTATTGGGTTTTGTCAAATGCTTTTTCAGTGGCTTCTGATTTTAGTGTTGGGAAATTTGGACTTGAATTGTACAACCTGAGGGTGTTTGGGAGGGGGCCTCCTTCAGCAAGATCTCTGAGAAAAGGATCTCTGGCAGTAGCAACCTAAGCAGTAATCATAGCAATTATTGTTTGTCCATACTGATCATTAATAAAACATCACTGGTCAAGGACTGCCTGTCCACAAAATTGTTAGTTTTCTCTTGCAGACTTAAAGGACATAGTACTTATTTCTTTGCCCGTATTCAGAGTAATTTCTCTCTTCTCTGTGATGTTTTAGAACATTCTGATATATTAAATGTAACCTCTCTGCTTTTAACATGAGAAAGGACATTAAAAAGGAAATATTAAAATGAAAATATAAATAATAAAAATAGAAAAATTAAAATTTGAACAGGAATGGGGATTTAGCTCAGCGGTATAGCAACACTTGCTAATATTTGCAAGCCCCTGGGATTGATTTCAGTACAATGGCTAGGGGCTGGGGGGTGGGCATTAGAAATGAATTTCCCTCTTTCATGCCTCTTCTTGACATTAGAGTTCCTAGGGATCCTGCCTTTTCCTTATGAAGGGAATGTATTGGATTATTTTTAGTAGAATTACAAAATAACAATAACAACAGAAACAAAATTCTGAATGTAGGGTGAGAAAAGCCAGCAGTCTTCATCAGTACTAATTTGTTCTGTATTCTTAGAAACATTATTCAAGATCTTTGCACATCAGTGTTTGAATTTACAAGATTAATTGGATTGAATAGTCTTCCAGTTCATTCCCAGTTCCTGAATTCTGTGACCTCTACTTTTGCCAATTCTGAGGATATCTTTAAAAACCATGCACTTTTCCAGATTATTTGCAATATAAAGTTTGCAAAGCCTAAAATTAGGCCTCAAATCAAGTTAATGAAGCAATTTCTTTGCCTAAAAGATTTTGAAGTTTGCCCTCTGAGATCAACTTTAAGAAATGGGTATTATAATTATTTTTCTTGTTCTTGGCGAGCATTCTACTGGTCTGATTTTTGGAGTCTATTAGTGTTAACGCAGCAGTGTATCAGAAATGCCTATGATAGAGTTTGTGTCTGCATTTATGTTATTGGCCATTTCATTTATTGGATTTTGTATCAGTGTGATTATATTTTAAACTGAAATGTTTCAGAGGATGCTTTGCATTATTGGGATAGATTAGGAATGGAATAAAAATACTTGTTTTGTAAAAGAGAATCTAAATGTCAATAACAGATACCAAGAATTATGGTTGTTGATATAACATTGTAGTTAATAGGTTTGAAAAGTGAAAGTCAAATTTTCAGATACATTCACTAACTCTTCTTTCCACATCAGTTTGTGTGCAAAAGAAAGCAGTTGTTTTGAGTCTTTTCTGTAATCTTCAGTCGGTAAGTGCAAGTTTTATCCCAGTTCGTTTACTGGGAAATAGGTAAAGACATGGAATGGGGAAAATGGGTAATGACGGGGAATGGGGAAAAGAATCCAATCACGTGAAGGACGAGGCACAGATGTTCTTTCTCCCTGAGATTCAGATGTCATCACTCCCTAGGAGGATATGTAAATATTTTTATGTTGAATCTGTTTTAGTTCAGTAATTCCTGCTAACCTGCTTGTTGATGCAGCTGCCTCCACTCATGGTCTGAAATGAAGCCAAAAGCAGAAATCTTAGGTTTAGATTCAAGGATCTTGTGAAAATTGAATGATATAGTATAACTCATGACCTTTTGAAAAGAGTTAATTTATTTTGGCTTGTTTTTGTAGCTCTATAACAGGGTTTTATGAACACTTTGAATTATTTCGTTTTTACATTTACAGCATTTGATGTCCACAGAAGGAGGAACCTGAATGCAGATAGAATTTGGGAGGTTTCAGCAATGTCAGAGAAAAGTCAGTGTATTTGAAATTTCAAAATTCTTGTATGCTGATCTTCATTTAGTCATCCAGTAGAGGCAGATTAGCAGAGTCAAAGGAACATGGTCTTTGAAATTAGTCAAACTGTTACCATACAGGGGTCCAAGGAGGTCTCTAGGAGCAGAGGAGACTTCTACTTGAACATTTCAAATCGCAGATAAGAATTGAAGAATGCATCAGATACAAGTATTAGAGCAATAAATTTATTATAAGGAGAAAGTATACAATTGAAAATGAGAGTGTAGGCAATACCAGAGAGAGAGTTGCCTGTCTTATTCTAGAGTTTTAACATGGGATGGTAGCTAAGGGCTGAACTTGAGTGGGATCCAGGTAGGATTATGCAACTTTCACCAGTTGTCCTTGTATCTGGCTTGCCTTGCGTGGTCTAGTCATAGCACTTCCTATATCACATGCCTCATTAGCATCTTGAGTCTCCACCCAGGGGTATGCATCTTTCTATATAATGAAGTCATGGTTACTTCCTGCTCGCCTAGTCTCTAATGCATAGACTCCCTGAAGGAGTAGCTCCTCCAGATGCCATGTGGTTATCCTGCCGTTTTGTTGCTTTTTCCTCAACCAATCAGCAAGCTGCAGGCAAGGAGGGGGTGCAAACTCAAGGGTTGCTCTTGGGTTTTGTTCTGCATCCCAACAGCTCATAGGCCTTTCTCTTATGAGACTAACTATATCTATATCCCTAAATTCTTACCCTAAGCCTATTTAAATTTCTAACTCCACTGCTTATCCTGTAGAACATTGGTATTTCACTTATTCTCTCAGATCCTAAGTTTCTCAAATGTGCAAATTGGGCAGTAAAAGCTTAATAAAAGCCAGTAGGTGAATTATGTGAAAAACTGCATATAAATAAAATAACACTGGCAAGTCAATGGCAATTTTTTAAATACTTATTCTCTTTCCTTGGCTTTTGGTATCACTAATTTTTAGATCTTCTAACAGCATTTTCATGTTCCTAATATATTAAATAATAATTGATATGGAAGATTGAAAACAAATGAGCTATCTTTTTTTTTTTTAATAGAAGACACATTTTGAGTTTAGGTACATTTGGCCAACTTGAAAATTTGCATATCTTCACCATTTGTATAATGTTCTCTGAAAATGAAAGTAGATTTTTAAAAGCAAATTTCTAAAATTAGTATTATATAAACAAGAAAAGGAAATGATTTCTCTTTGGCTCTCAAGCTGGGTTATTGAAGAAGCTTTCCTGGAACTAGCCACACTTCAAAGGTGGAAAGTATACTATAGAACAGTGTTGTTACTTTTGACAAAATCTGCAAGCTCGGGGGTTCACAAACCACCCTCACGTTTAGCACTTCACTAAAAAACTCACTGACCTCCCAGTAAGCTGGTATATAGGCAGTTATGGTTTACTAGAGGAAAAGATACAGATCAAACTCAGCCACAGGAAGACAGGCAGAAGGTAGAGCCTGGGAAGGATTTAAAGTCACAGATTCTGTTGTTCTCTCCCTTAGAATCAGAACGCATTGCCCTCCCAGATTATCTGTATGACAATATGTGTGGAGTATTACAAATCAGAGAAAGTCACCTGTCTAGAGTTTTTTTTTTTTTTCTTTTTTTTTTTAGTTGTAGGTGGACACAATATCTTTATTTATTTATTTTTATGTGGTGCTGAGGATTAAACCCATTGCCTCACACATGCAAGGCAAGCGCTCTACCACTGAGCTACAGTTCAAGCGCCTGTCTAGAGTTCTTATTGGGAATCCATTACATAGGCATGATTAATCTATTGCTCCTTCACATGATTGATATTGGCCTCTAGGTTAAGTGATAGACCATGAGCCAAAGACCTCAACCTAGTCACATACTGGTATTTTTGGCATAGCCCACCCTACCCTAAGACTATCAGATGTGGCAGGCCTCATGTTAAGATCCTGAGTGGCTGGTTTCTGATATAAACACATATCGGGAATTAGATAGATCACTTCCCAGAGGATAAGGTCAAAGGTCAGATTTCTGGACCGTGGTCAAAAACAAATTCTATAATATGTGACTGTAAATGAAGATTTTTATTTCTTTCTCTCTAGAAATCAGTCTGTTGATTGCTTCACCTGTTATATGTGATGAAATTTAATTATAATTATAAATTTTAGGTTCTTTCAAATCCCACTATAGTACATGATTGGAACCTTAATTATTGAGAAAATAATATATTTCTTTTGAGTTTTATGTATTGTCTGCCAGAGCACCATAACCCTACTGTTGGATGTAAGTGTCAATGGTGTGGTAGAAACTCAAAAGGACTTCAGAAATTCAAAGATAGTCATTTGGTAGAATGGCAACCCTGATAGACAAAATCAGAAATATTTGGGAAAACTACCTAGACTGGTGTTATTCAAACAGTAGGTCTTGAACCTTGATGATTCATTAATGATTCCTTACTGTGAGTTAGACTCAGAAACTACTACTTGCCTCACTCTGAATGCAAGTGAACTGAATACACCTGAAGAGTGAACTTCCAACTTCCCTCATCTCTGACTTTGTGTGAGTAGCACTCTGAACAAGTTAGTGGAATACAAGAGGTAAGAGGGATTAAGTCAGAGTTGTTAAATGCACCAGTTGTGCTGCAATAGCTGGAAATTTTATGCACACCTTTGCGTTTAAACTATTTGGCTTTGGCATTTCTGAGTCTGTTCAGAGCCAGAGGGTGTTTTTGGAACGCTGCATAGTGTCGGCTAGGAGAAACTGTTTTACTTGCTCCAGGGATTGAACACAGGAGCACTTTGCCACTGAACTACATCCCTCACCCTTTTAGAAACAGGATCTCACTAAGTTGCTGAGACTGGTCTCCAACTTGTGATCTTCCTGTCTGAGCCTCCTGAGGCAACAACAGGGTCTTGCTCAGTTGCTAAGTCTGTCTTTGAACTCATGGTCCTCCTGACTCAGCCTCCCCAGTTTCTGGGATTACATGTGTGAGCATCAATGTCCAGCTCCAGTCATGTTTTGAAGTGAACTAAGTACAGTTATGAAAAGTCCAACCAAAGAGAGTGAACAGAATACATATGAAGGATTTTAAGTTGGATTTGAAGGCTGTACATTATTACAGAACCTGCAGGAGCACAGGCCAAGGCCCAGGACAACCTTCATGGACCTCCACAGGAGCCCAGTCAAGGAAAGGCCCAAGACTGCTACTCACCAATCCACCGATCCAAGGGGGAACCCTGACCAAGGTGAAGGACTGCCTTCAGGGACCCTTGCAGGAGATCAGGCCTAAGTAAGGCCTGGGACCACCCCCAGTTCTGCACCAGTTGCAGGAGCCCAGGCCCAGGCCCATCACTTGGGTGCCTTGAGGGAGTCCAGGCCAAGATCAGACCTTGGACCACCCTCAAAGGTCTGTGTGAGAGCCCAGACTCATGACTTCCCCTGAACAGGGTGGACATCCACGATGTTGCTCCCTTCCTGTATCCATCTTGGGACACTGCAGTCATCCGCATAGCTCTTCTCACGTAGTAGCCTCTACTTTGGGACAACAGGCAGAGCTTGGAGAGAGTGGCCCACTATAGTGCTGCCTCTCTGATCAATCAGCCCAAAGCCATTGTTAAGTCCCACCCTTTTAGCCCCCATCTGAAAGTGTTTGCATCCATCTTGAGCCACCCCCACTGCCACCATCTTTAGTGGCAGTGGTGTCAATCTGGGGACACCATCTGGGGACTGGAAGTGAACTCCAAGGTGAGATACAGGTAATCTGTAGAGTCACTACAAGATTATAGGACAGAAACTGCACCGCAATACCTCAGATCAGTATTGCAAGAAAGGACAATAAATAACCAACATAAAAAAACAAGGGAAGAAAGTGCCCCAAACAAACCAAGATACTACAATAATATAATCCATTGACAGCACAATTGATGGAATTTCAGAGAAAGAATTGAGAATATATGCAATTAAAATGATCTGCAAATTAAAGAATGACTTAAGTGAGTAAATACAGGCAAAAATTGATCACTCCAGCAAAGAGATAAGAGAGCAAATAAAGGCAACCATTAATCACTCCAACAAAGAGATAAGAGAGCAAATAAAGACAATCATTGATCATACCAATAAAGAGATAAGAGAGCAAATAAAGACAACCATTGATCATACCAACAAAGAGATAAGGTAGCAAATACAGATAGCAAAAGATTACTTACGAAAGAGCTAGAGATTGTGAAAAAAAAAAAACAATCAGAAATTCTGGAAATGAAGGAAACAATAAACCAAATAAAAAACTCAATAGAAAGCATCACCAGCAGACTAGACCACTTGGAAGACAGAAACTTGGATAATGAAGACAAAATATACAATCTTGAAAATAAAGTTGACCACACAGTGAAGATGAGAAGAAACCATGAACAGAACATACAAAAATTATGTGATAGCATCAAAGACCAAATCTAAGATTTATCAGGATAGAAAAAGATACAGAATTTCAAACCAAAGGAATGCATAATCTCTTCAATGAAGTATCAGAAAATTTCCCAAACATGAAAAATAAATTAGAAAATCAAATGCAACAGGATTATAGGACACCAAATGTACAAAATTGCAACAGATCTACATCAAGGCACATTATAATGAAAATGTCCAGCATACAGAATAAGGAGAGAATTTTAAAGGCCACAAGAGAGAGAAATCAGATTACATATAAGGGGAGACCAATTTGGATCTCAGAAGATTTTTCAACCCAGACCCTAAAAGCCAGAAGATCATGGAACAATATATACCAAGTTCTGAAAGAAAATAGATGCCAACCAAGAATCTTATACACAGCAAACTTAAGCTTCAGATTTGAAGATAAAATAAAAACCTTCCATGATAAACAAAAGTTAAAAGAATTCACATCAAGAAAGCCTGCACTACACATTATTCTCAGCAAAATATTCCATGAGGAGGAAATGATAACCACCAATGAAAATCATCAAAAAGAGGAACTACACTAAAGGAAATGCAAATCAAAGGAGAAACCAAGTCAAGGGAAAACCAAAAATAAACAAAAATGACCAGGATTACAAACTATATTTCAGTAATAACCCTGAATGTGAATGGCCTAAATTCATCAATTAAAAGACATAGACTGACAGACTGGATAAAAAAGAAAAAAAAAGACTCAACAATATGCTGCTTTCAAGAGACTCATCTCACAGGAAAGACATTCACAGACTGAAGGTGAAAGGGTTGGAAAAAACGTATCACTCACATGGACCATTTAAACAAGCAGGGGTTTACATCCTCATATCAGATAAAGTGGATTTCAAACCAAAGTTAGTGAAAAGGGATAAAGGACATTTTATGCTTCTTAGGGAATCATACATCAACAAGACATAACAATCATAAATATCAATGCCCCAAACAATGGAGCATCTACGTATATCAAACCCTTCTCAACTACAAGAATCAAATAAACCATAACACAATAATTCTTGGTGACTTTAACACAGCTCTATCACCACTGAATGGATCTTCCAAACAAAAACTAAGCAAAGAAACCATAGAACTCAATAAAACAATCATTTAGACTTAACAGACATATATAGAGTATTCCACACATCAACGAGCAAAACACATTTTTTTCAGCAGCACATGGATCCTTCTCCAAAATAGATCATATGTTATGCCACAAAGGAAGTCTTAGAAAATACAAAAAAATAGAGACACTATCCTGTATCCTATCTGACCATAATGGAATAAAATTAGAAATCAATGACAGATTAAAAAATAGAAACTATTCCAATACGTAGAGACTAAATAATATGCTATTGAATGATGCATGGATAACAGAAGACATCTGGGAGGAGAAAAAAAATTCTTAAAGGGAAATGAAAATTCAGATACAACATATCAAAATCTTTGGGACACTATGAAGGCAGTGCTAAGAGAAAAGTTCTTGCATTAAGCTCATTTATTAAAAGAAGAAAAAGTCAACAAATCAATAACTTGACACTATATCTCAAAGCCCTAGAAAAAGGAACAAACCAACAACAGATGAAGTAGAACACAGAAAATAATTAAAATCAGGGCTGAAATCAATGAAATTGAAACAAAAGAAACAATTCAAAATTGTCAAAACAGAAAGCTGGTTCTTTGAAAAAATAAATAAAATTTACAAACCCTTGGCCACCCTAATGAAAAGGAGAGAGAAAATCCAAATTACTAAAATTCATGATGAAAAACAAATATCATGACAGACTCTACTGAAATACAGAAGATAATTAGATACTAGTTTGAAAATTTATACTCCAGTAAAATAGAAAACCCTGAAGACATCGAAAATTTCTAGAAGCATATGAGCTACCCAAACTGAACCAGGAAGACACATACAACTTAAACAGATCAATTTTAAGCAAGAAAATAGAAGACACCATCAAAAACCTACCAACCAAGAAAAACCTGGGGCCAGACGGATTTTCAGCCAAGTTCTACAAGTATGGAGATTCCTTAACTTGGAATGGAACCACCATTTGACCCAGCTATCCCACTCCTTGGTCTATACCTAAAGAACTTAGAAACAGCATACTACAGTGACACAGCCACTTCAATGTTTATAGCAGCTCAATTCACAATAGCTAAACTGTGGAACCAACTTATATGCCCTTAGATAGATAAATGGATAAAGAAACTGTGGTATATGTACACAATGGAATATTACTCACCAATAAAAGAGAATAAAATAATGGCATTTGCAGGTAAATGGATGGAGTTAGAGAATATTATGCTAAGTGAAGTAAGCCAATCCCAGAAGAACCAAAGACCGAATGCTCTCTCTGATAAGTGAATGCTGATCCATAATGGGGGAGGGGGCATGGGAAGAATGGAGGAAATTTGGTCAAAAGGGAGGGAGAGAGAGAGGGCACTGGGGCAGGAAAGATGGTGGAATGAGATGGACATCATAGCCCTAGCCTAATGTATGACTGCATATATGACATGATTCTACATCATGTACAACCAGAGAAATGAAAATTTGTGCTCCATCTATGTACAATGAATCAAAATGCATTCTGCTGTCATGTATACCTAAGTAGAGTATAAATACATTAAAAAAAATAAATTATTTGGCTTTGTTATTTTTTATTTCTACTGTATATAAACTTCCAACAGGTCCTCGATCCAGGTAGCAAGCAGTGTTATCTTCCTTGGCCCCTGCTCCAATCTCAATTTGCTTAAACACATGCCTAGTCCACTTCTACATGTCTCGTCCCTATAACATGGAAGGTCCTCATGTGCCAGGATATATTCTTTGGTTCCTGAAAGTCTTCTCTGCTGATGACTTTAAGTTAGAAAATTTTCCTCTAAAACTTTTTAAACATTATTATTCTTCTTTGGTCAAAATTATAAAAAGAAGAAATACTTTCCAAGACTTTTGATTTATACCGAATAGTTTTTTCTGACTTTTTAAAAATCTGTATTATGTGTTGTCATATTATTTTGTTTTGTTTTGAGATTATTAATAAACTAGAATTAAAGAATTATGTTTTTTTAAGGGGTGATCATCTTGATTTTCTTCAGGTTAAATTTTTATAGCTTTGCTTCTCAATATCCTTCTTGAAGAAGAGAAACATCGCCTGTCATTTTCACAGTACTGATGGCAACAAAAGAGAATGTACTTTTGTCTAAGTAAAACACTATAGAGATTTACTTTACAACACATGTCATTCTGATTGTAACAAACCAAAAGGAAAAAAAATAAACTATATACTTAGACATGCCAGAGTTCTACTAGTCACTTTTCAAAACTTTGGGGCCATGTGTGTTTGTAGTATGAAAAGCTTCATATTTTGGAAATGCAACATGGTCCACACACAGTATATGACTAAGTTACCAGAGGGTCATATCTAGTCAATCATGGTGTGTATGCCTATAATCCCATCAACTCAAAAGGCGAAGGCAGGAGGATCAGAGTTATGAGGTCAGTCTCAGCATCTTGGAGAGACGCTCAGAAACTTAGTGAGACCCTGACCCAAAATAAACAATAAAAAGGACTAAAGATGTAGCTCAGTGGTAGAGCATCTCTGTTTAATTCCTAGTATTAAGAAGAAAAAAGGGGCTGGGATTGTAGCTCAGTAGTAGAGCGCTTGCCTTGCATGCGTGAGGTCCTGGGTTCGATCCTCAGCACCACATACAAAGCAATAAAATAAAGACATTGTGTCCATCTACAACTAAAAAAATATTTCTTTAAAAAAAAAAAAAAAGAAGAAAAAAGGTCACAACTAAGCCTTGACTTTGGTTATTTTGTTCAAACAATACTTTTGTTCAAACTAGATGCCTTCCCACAACATTCCTATGTTAACTTTACATGAAATTTATATGCTTGATCATGCTAATCTTTAAGGAATTTCTCATAGAAACCTAGTACTAAACATTTTAGAATTCTGTAAAATCAACTTTAACAGTTATACAGTTGTGATAGAATAGCAAATACAATTTCAACTTTTAGTTTTCCTTCTGAATAAGAGAAAATGACACCTATTTGGTAATGGGTTTCCATCATTGTGCAGGATATAAGTACAACTATCTTATTGCTGGAATAGGAGAAAGGTATCTCATTCAACCTCAGACAGCAAAAAATTTTCTATAAACCACTGAAAGTAAAAAATATTGGCTAAGTAATAAAAGCAGAAATTACAGCTAGGCATGGTGGTGCACACCTGTAATCCCAGCACACCTGTAATCCCAGCACTATCCTATCCTGAGACAGGATAATCATGAGTTCAAAGCCAGCCTCAGCAACCACGAGGCACTAAGCAACTCAATTAGACACTGTCTCTAAATAAAACACAAAAAAGTAGGGCTGGAGATGTGGCTCAGTGGTCAAGTACACCTGAGTTCAATCCCCGGTACCAAAAAAAAAAAAAAAAACTAACCGAAAAAGTAACATAAGAACTTCAGTACAAGGTAATAAATAAAAAGGATGGGAAGAAAGTGAAGAGAGGATGAGGGATAATAGAAATGTCCCAGTAATATATTTTTTGACTAAAAAATACAAATGTTGCCTGTCTGGCTGTTTTTTGGCAAAATGTCGACTATATTCAGAGTTGGCATAATATGGTATAAACCTTAATATTATATTGTCTCTTACAAATGCTTTGATATCTAAAGAGATATATTTTATACTTTATATCATGCAATAATATTAAATAATGAAGCTATAATTTCTTAAGATGAACCTGACTGAATGAGATAATCTCTGCCAAATTCTTGATGCACAATCAGGTTTGATTAATTACCATTTCTTTTTCCCACTTAAGAACCACTCCTCCTGAAGATTGTAAGGTATTTACTATAGTATAGATAAACATACACATAACTATTAGGTGATTTGCAAAATATTACATCCCTTACCAAAATAAAGCTGTCTTTGTCTAAATTAGGATAGCCAGAAAGGACTTTGTATATTGGCAGATGTAGTTTGTAATTTTTAAGCTTCATACATAAAGTTTAAAGTTTTCATGATTAAGTGATAATATTTTATAAAATTTTGGCAGATAATGTGAAGATTTTCACTTCTGAAAAGAACAAAGTAAAAAATTGCTTTTTTTCTTTTTCTTTTTTTTTGTATATGAGGTCCCAGCAAATGATGCAAATTCTTGATTTGTAAGCTCTAGAATTAAAGGGTTTTACACAAATTATGGTTATGTTTATGTATGCACTTATTATAGAGGTGAAGATATCTAAAGAAAATTTGCATTTGTCAAAACCATAGATGCAATTGTATTAAAATAAATTTTATTTTTTCCCAAGTTAAAAATTAGACATAATCAGGAAATATATTTTTATACTTCTTGAAGAATAAATAATTTTTATAAAATATAATAAATAAGGTAAAGGTTTCCTATTATTATATAAGCTGAAATTTTTAGAAATAATTAAGTAGCTACATACAAAAGACCTTTTATCTACATTATTTTTTAGTCAAATAGAATATTTGTGTATAGCTTGAGAGAAGATGAATCCTAAATATTTTCAGAATGGAAAAGTATATAATTACCATCATTCAAAAAAATGAATATACCAAGTTTCATAGTAGATTCTTGAGATGCCAAGACATACATATAAATTCTTTACCTTTAAGAGTGTAGGTGCAAATATAAAAAATATAATTGGAGCTTAGATACTGTACTGGTTGAGTTTATGTATCAATTTGACTGGCTCCCTAGGTGCCCTGGTATTTGGTCAAGTGTTATCAGTTTTCATGGATGTAGCTGTAAAAATGTTTGTGGATGAGATTGACATTTGAATTAGCTCTCTTTAAGGTATATGGTCACTGCCCAATCAGTTGAAGGCCTGTATGGATCAAAATGTTAGACTCACCCGTGGATGTGGAGAATTCCTTCTAATCTGGAGCATCAATTTTTTTCCTGCCTTCAGACTTTAACTGAAAAATAAGCTTTTCTTGGGTCTCTAGCATGCCATCTTTCAGAGTGGTGCTACAACCATCAGCTCTTCTGGGTCTCCAGCCTCTTGACTACAGGTGTTGGGATTTTTCCTTGTAATCAATCTCTGCGTATGTATGTGCATCCCACTAGTTTTGTCTCTATAGAAAACCTGTCACAACTACTAATAGAGTTCAGTTGGGATTCAGGATGGAAAGAAGTCTGAGTGGGTATTCCTGAGGAAGTGATATAGTGGAGTCTTTAGGGAAAGTAGACTTAGCCCAATTTTAAAATAGGACAAAACTAATCTAGGAAAAAATCTGTGTTTCAATTCAAGGAACAAGTAATTGAAGTTGGGGAGATAGAGGAGATGATAAAACTGTGGTCTAAGGAAAGATATGTATGGAAATCACAGGACGACAGAATAGAGTTTGGTTTGGTTTGCTTCAGAAAGCCCTGCAGGTGAGGGAATCCTTTCAAACAGGAAAGTGTTTTTTATTTGCATTTTGGAAAGAGCTTGTTCAGGACTATGGAAGAATCAGTCAGAAAGGGCTCAAAATGAAAACAGGGAAACAAATTAGAAGATTGTTACAAAAAAAAAAAATTCCAAGAAGCATGATGAGGATTAAAGGTAGGTAGTGTCTGAAGGGGTGGAGAAAAAGGAGGTCATTGAGGAATAAAGGAGAGAGATGGACAGGTCACTGTGGAAGATTTAATATGTAGATTGAGAGAAAAGATTATCCCTGGCTTGGAAGACTGGGGATTGGCGTTGATATTTTCTGAGATAGAAATGACATGAATTAGGATAAAGTAAGTGCAGAGAGCAGTAAAGTAATTTAAGTTTGGCATTGGCCTTGTTGCGTCTGAAGAGCCTGCAGGGTTCAGGGTGCTGCTGTCAACTGCACTGTGGCAAGCTCCTTACCAACACATCATCAACTTTAACTGAGACTTTAGGCCCCTAAATCGTCCATTCCTTTCAGAATATTCTGATTATATACATATATTGTTCAGATCCTTTAATATGAAGAATTCATATTAAATAGTTATCCACTACTATCTCTTTTGTATCAATGAACATATAATTATACCTACAGAAACATTCTTTAAGACAAAAGCATATTTTCTATTCCTGAGTTCAATTTTAATCATTGAGGAGATTATATATATTCATGATGATTTACCAAAAAAAAGAAAGCTAATTTGTGATTATGATAAATGATCTATGAGACCGGCACTAGGGATTTTTTTCATTTATGATTTTCCCAAATGATTATCTGATTTGGATGAATTTCTGGGGGAAAAATACTTGAAACAGTTAATTTCACCTTTATTTATAGGCTGAAGTGGACATTTTCAAAAGTAATACAGCCAATGTGTAGTTGTAAGTAATACTTACGCTTAGCAAAGTGTTCTATTTCCCTCTGTATGTGGCATTTTCCACATAGACTATGGTGCTGGATATAAAGTCCCACATTTGGCTTGAAGTCTCAAATCATTTTGGTGTGTTTGCCCTTTCGCGTTAGCCGAAAACATAGAAACAATACAGAGTTAGCTACAGGTCGTGTGCGTTAACATATGCTACATACGCACCTTGGCCAGCCTTGGGCTTTCTGTTTTGCTTACAGCAATAGAACAATGCTTGCTTTCAAGTAGTGGTGTGTAGAGCTGAAGTCTTTTCACCAACAGGAAGGAAATATCTGCTGACACAATTTCCTTCACCTCCTGCCCCCTTTCTCCCAAACCTGAAAGCAGCAGTATTTTGTAGTAAACACTCTCTGTACTGAATCGAAATTTCTAGTCATTTGAATAAGAAGGAAGCTGTTACCAATGTGTAATGTTCATTCATTTGAAATTCAATTTTAAACCTACTAGATTTCCATGTATCCTAGTGCATCAGAGAGAACACAGGCTTCCTCCCTGTCCAATACCACTAGCTTGAAAAGTCTACCATTGTGTTAAAGCAGGCAGGATTCCTGTAGATACGATTAAGAATAATGGGAATATTAGTGCTGATGGAAAAAAAAAAAGAACAAAAAGAAAACCCATCATGCAGTTGTTTTAGAAATGCATCAATTGTTTTAAAACTGTATCTATGTGATTTCAAGAGGATATAAATAAAAAGAATTGGTATACAGAAAAATAATATCTGCAATTATTTTATACTAATAGTATTTTAATTTTTATCAACTTAAGGAACATTTTAACTTGTGCAATAAGATACAATTCTGTGTTTTCTATATTTTAATATTTTCACCCTTTTTCTAAAGTTTAAAATAAGTTGTCATTTATTTTGTAATTATACTTGCGGTCATTTATTTTAAAGAATATAAAAAATTGTCTCTGACAAAAATTATATTGTCTGAATTCAACTTCTCACAACAGGTATAACTGGTGAAAACTTGTGTTTATAAAGAATCCAAATGTAGGCCAAACTATTTTTCAAAGCAAATGACTTGAGATTACTAAGTGATTCCACCAAGCTGAAAATCTTTAAAAAAAAGAATAAATTCTTCTTGGAAGGATCAAAAAGGTGAGGATTGTCAGCTAACATAAAAAAAAATACACACAAAATCTCCAAAATATTAAAAAATAGAAATACTGAGAAGATTCAAAAGTTTAAGAATATCAGTGAACTCTTTCCACAACACAGAAATGATCCATGTTGGAGAATACATGTGCTCACTCTGATTTGAACATCATACATATATACTAGTTTCAAAATATCACATAGTTTCCCTTTGTGTATAATTTTCATGTATTATTTAGAAAAATCAGTGGATTTGCCAGTGGATAATGGTTTCCTGTATTTCCAAAAAATGTCCTAAATATCGTGGGTCTCTTCTTCATATAAGACACCTTTGTCTTTGGACTTCTCTCAAAATATACTGTGTGTGATTTTTGCTTACTTCTGGGAAAGCCAAGTATTTGTCTTAGAGTCTTACTATTATTGAGTCCCACATGCATATCATCTGGATCAAATTTATCAAATTTTGTAGCACAGGCATGACATCACTCTTTATGTTTCTAACTCTAATCAGATGATTTCCTTATTTGTGCTGTGAGTCCTTTGTTTAGCTTTCACTTGAGAGTGAGGATGAAAGGAAGGGATTAGCAGAGGAGAGGAAGGAGGCCTGTTCTTGCTCAGCTCCTCTTTCCTCCATGACTCTTGCTTTTGTTCTTGAGAGGGAGTATTATATGAAGTTAAGAGCCAATAGTCCACAAAATTCAAACTGGTGAGATGTTAGAAAAGTCAGTCTGAATTTGATTCTTTAAGTGTTGTGTTTTCTAGAAGGTCTTTCCTAAAATTGATGAGTGGGCAAGTATCCTTTATCAGTTTGCACACAACATTGTGTACGTTGTGGGAGTATGTGTTTCTGTGTGTACGGGCACACATTCCACACTGCATTGGAGTTTTCCCTTCTTGAACTGTGAGCACTCTGGTGGTAGGGGATATATATTAATAATACCAATTTCCCCAAATCTGGAGTGATTCCTGAACATAGAATGATTTCAATGTATATTAATTTCACTAAGAAAAGTAAAGTTTGTTCTTACAAATAAGGCAATTTCAAGTATTCCTTACTTGTGTGACATATTAACACTGATTCCTAAGTACCTGAATTTATTTCCTATTTGTATAATAGTCCATGGTTTTTATTTGTTTAATGTTATCGTTAGTGAGAGGAACCACTATGTGAGGTATAAACTAAACTTTTCACTTGGTCAGTGTAATTGAGAACTATACATTGATAAGAGGTACCAGTATATTATTATTTAGCATTGATACTTAGTTTTGCAATTGATTGTTTGCCTACTATTGCTTATGTATAATAATTTTCTATGTTTGTCATGTGTTTTACAATTAGAATTTAATGGTATATACTATTCATAATCTTTCTAAAATAATCTGACTTCAAAGACAGATTGATTTAAATGCTATTTTAGAGATACCTCTATCAATAATTAACATATCATTGCTAATAGATATATGTTAATGCATGTGTAAAATTAATTACATAATAATGTTTCTGGATGCTGAAATCATGCTAAAACTATAATGGCACTAACTAGAAATGATTTAATGTGCTATATTCACATATTATTGAACAAAAAGATCAAGGGATACTTTTTAAATTGGATTGACAGTTAATAAATCAGCTTGAATTTAATCTGGCACCCACAACCAATAAAAAATTGGATTTGTCCATCTCCTAATATGATACCAAAACTATCTTAAAATATATATGAAAGAAGCTACAGCACCTGTGATAAGAGGATTCTTTGTCTATTAGAATGTGGGTATAAGAAGAATTCACATTTGCTGAGTTATTCTAAAAATTAATGCAGATGAGTTGGATTGAAACAAATAAGATATTATGTATAAATACAACTATGGACTACTTAAATGATATAAGTTGTCAAAAATGATCTTTAACTGCTAACAAGGCTTTGGCAATAAAGAAAATAACTGAATTCAATTGCTATAATCAATTCTTCTGTCCTCCCTAATGTATTTTTTTTTTTGCTATTTATGAAAGCAGGTATATTTACTAAAGCTGTTTCAAATATTTATTGACTAGGTACTATTTAGAGGGGCTTCTGGTAGTGATTTGGACTCTAAGGACTTAGAAATCTGTAAGAGCTACCCAGCACACAGAAGAATATAAATGGCAATAAGTGCTTAGGAGTAACAGAAATAATGTTTTATTCATATTAATAATAATGTTAGAGAACTTTATAGAGGCTGCAGCAGTCTCTCATTAAGATTTGCATAGGATTTATTGTAGGAATTGAACAATAAAAATACACCATTTATTGGGCATCACGATACTCTATGATATGCTGATAAGAACTATGAAGTGGCTCTTACTATTCCTATTTTACTACTAAGAAAATGAAATAACTCGTACTGGAAGCACTTGGGTGATATATTTCAGCACCGGAATTTGAAATCAGGACTCACTGGAGTCCAAACCTTAAGCTCTTTCCATTATATCAAGCTGATTGTTAATGGAATCAAAATTCTATTTTCCCTATCAAATGGTATAATTTTATTTGGAAAATAATGACCCAAATTTCCAGTAATGAGAAATGAGACAAAAAATTGAGACCCAAAAATTAGAGCTTGGGATGGACAATTTAAGTTCTCAGACATATCATTATAAACTACTGCCTAGATGAACTTTTTCATCAAGCACCACTTGGCTCTGTAAAGAAGGGGCATTGTAAGCTGGACTTGGTGGCACATGCTGGTAATCCAAGCACTTTAAGAGGCTGAGACAGGAGAATTGTGAGTTCAAAGCCAGCCTCAGCAACATCAAAATGCTAAGCAACTCGGTGAGACCTTGTCTCTAAATAAACACAAAATAGGGCTGGGGATGTGGCTCAGTGGTCGAGTGCCCCTGAGTTCAATCCCCAGTCCCCTCCCACCAAAAAATAAATAAATAAAAAGAAGAAGAAGGGGCATTATCTAAGAATTGCATTTGGCTACAAATATCAAAGACCAGAAGCACTAGTGGCTTAAATGTGGAAGGGCTTTACTTCAATCATACAGGAGGATAAATACATATCCCAGAGCTATTTTCACTGCTACACAAGGACATTAATCAAGGATCTAGATTTCTTCTTTTATATATATATATATATATTTTTTGGTCATTGTTTTTGCATGGGTTCCATTTCCAGCATAATCTCTAGATCCAAATGCCTGACAGAGTTCCAGCTGTCACTCTGTTTCAGAGAGGAAGTGGGAATTAGGAAGCCCATGCCATCTCTCTGTGGGCTTCTGAAAGAGCTTTTTCCCATTCTGACCTACAACTTTCACTTGACCCTGATGAGACATCTCTGCTATATGGAAGACTGGGAAACGCAGTTATTTAGCTATGCAAATTGCTAACTCAAATAAAATCTAGATTTGTTACTGAGAAAGGGAAAGATAGGTACTGAGTCCCAAGTGCTAACATAACCAAATGGTGAACACATTCCAGACACACATTATACAAGCAATTTCAGTAGGTTGGATCTTGTTAAGGTTAATTGGGAGTTTGCGGAATTCCTACTGGAAATGTCTCTAAGGAGAAACTGAGTGATGTAGCGATTTATGCAGCCCAAACGAGGTGAAAAATTCAGTCAGGTACTTCTGATATGTTGTGTCCAGAAGCTGCCCTTCTGCTTACATTTTCTCTCAGTCCTTCAGAAGGAATTAGTGCAATCAACAGTGCAGTATCAAACTGTATTATGTACGCAATTTTATATTCTAAGCAACTTTCCATCAAACTAGAAAGCACCCACATGATAAATTATCAAAATCATGTTTATATTTTCATGGTCCACCTTGCATTTCCATAATTCACATTCATAAATACATAATGGTTGATGATAACACACCCTGATGATTTTCAGATATTGTGTCCCTCAGGAAACATTTCCAATGATACAGTTCACAATATGGAGAAAAATTCTGATGAGTCAAGTTTAAGGTCATTTCTGTATTTTGCTTTGATCTAAAGTAAGTGAATTCTTCAGTAGAGAAATCATGCTGCAGGAAAGAAGGATAACATTGTAGGAAGAACATAGACTTCAGACTTGACGACATCTCAGTTTGAATCCCATCTCAGGTCATTTTTACTTGTCATGTTATTATAAACTGCGTAAGCTCCCTAAGCCTAATCTTTAATCATGAATTTGTGATCTGATTATGCAAATATTGACTCTTGATGAGAATATACCTTTGATTATAAAATTGTATTGAAAATGCTAACTATTTCTTACATTAAAGTTTTTGAAATTCATGGGAAAATATTAGATTGGGCTACAAAATTATGGTGGGTTTTAGTATATGTATTTTATGAATGAAAAATCACTGAATATATATTTCAATGTTATGATTACTTGGGTTTTAATCATCTCCAATTTTTAGATACTTTTATGGTAAAATTTTCCCACAGATTAACCTTTGATTTATTTCTTCTCTGAAACATGCAAAAATAACTTGTTTCATCTCTGAGTGATAATAGATAACAAATGTTTTACAGGAAACATTTAATCTTGTTCTCAAAACAGTGACCACTATTAATCAAATATGTTAACTAGTTAAGAATATAGAATAAGCTATTAGCATATATTTTCCATTGAAAAGTACTGAAGCTGATTCTGTGAAGTGATTTTGATCAGTTTTCAGAATCTATACTGTTAATAGACAAATATCCAGCTAGGGATTGACTTCCTCTCCATGTCCTGATGGCATCAACCCACACTGATCTAAATCACTATCCTTGACTTGAACACAGGCCTTTGGTGGGGTCTCTTTGCTTGTGTGTCTTTAAAGTTTTCTTCCTTCTAACAAAGCCGATAGTTTGTTGAAGTCAGCCTAAAGTAGACTTCTAGTTGTTCAAAAGAACAAGGCAATATTTACTTGCAATCAGAATGAATTCACTAAAAGGAAATTAGTACAATAATAATATTCATCACTAAAGAAATCAAGAAATTAAAAGTTGCCATCAATGACCTTAACAATATCCATTGCCCTCAATCAGATCTCTTTATGTTGACCACAATGGGCTCTAGATCCTAGGAAAGTCTGTTTGTTTGAATTTTTTGGATGATTTTGTTGTACAGCTAGCCATGAATCTCATAAGATGGAATATTTGAAAAAGGTCTTCCTGTTTATTCCAATCAGCAGCCTGTTTGCAAGTTAATCCTCCTCTGTTAATTCAAAGTAGTCCACACTCCAGTAATTGGGCCCTTGCTTTCTTAAGGTACATTAACAGATTCAAGAGCACAAATAGCAAATGTCTGGAACTGCCTGGTTGAGCACAATGGAACAGGCATATTGAGTTTTGGTAGCTAATTTTTGTTTTCTGGAGGGTTGGGAGGTCTGAACCCAGTTCAGTGTTCACATAGTGAATTCATCCTCAGGGCAGCCCTTCAAGTGTTAGGGAAAAAAATATGCAAGCAGGATGAAGGAAAAATGAGAACAATAATCAGACAGCAAAAACTATGATGCTACATCTTGGAACACAGTGACTCCTGCTTTGGAACCTATTAAAAATATTGTAACCCAATGGGGAAAAATGCATTATCCTAGTTTTGAGATAAACCACAGTTTAGATATTTTGCTTCCTTGAATAACTAGAAACTAACGTGGGACAGCTGTAATACTCAATGAATAGTAGAACAATGGAACAAAGCAGACTGTTAGTCCCCCAGCAGGGTGGTATGATATGGTGGGTGTACCTACCTTGCCCAATTCAGTTGATATGGCCCCTGACAAATTACTCAGGGGACTTTTGGGGAGGAACTTCAGTTTCCATTCATGAGTGTGGACACCTCAGGAGTGGAGTACATAATAACTTCCCCAGAAATAATTACAGAAAATAATAACAAGGGAAACCTGAAGTTAAGCAGATGGGAATATAAACCAGTAAAGTTGTTTATATATGCCATGGTAATTAACTCATTTATATTTAAATTTATATTCCAACAACAGAAAACAGGTCTCTACCTTATTTACTACCTATGATCTCATTTAGTAATGAATTAGGAGCAGAGGTGGTTATTTGGTAATCTGATGTAACAGAGGAGGTAAGGCTTTTTAAGAAGAAGTGGTCACATGTTGATGTGTTGGAGGCTAGGATCAGATATTACAAGACAAAACCAACGCATCCTGAGTTTGAGTTAGGAAATAAAAACATAGAAGAGGTTGCCAACCCCAGTACGGTCATCTGAGAAGCTGCAATGATCAGGACATCAAAATTGAGTTCCCAAATCCGAGAATTCTTGTAGGCAAGAGAAACTACAGTCTGGACACAAAGCAGGAGCTTGGGAAGCAGCCAACATAGCAAACAGAAGAGTGACGTGATTGGTTATGGGACAGCAGAGGTATGGATAGATTTGAATTAAATTTAGCTTGATTCCTCTGCCCACGTCAAAAGGCATGGCTAGGTTTTGTAAACCATGTCTGAGGGGAGCTTTGCCTCAAGTCTCTCTAGAATTTCATTTCACATCTTCTAAATTGGGGATCCTGCATGGCTATTACCAGTCCCTTGGGATGCTGGAGTTCTGGGACATAGGCACCAGTCACATTTACCCAAATAATTAACTGGAAAAGAGTTTCATTTCTATCAGCCCATATTTTTTTCTTTCAGATTTTGTTGTCTACTTTGATTTGTTTCGCTTCTATAAAGGCAGCCTCATATAACCCTTGCTGGAATTCTCTAAAGATAACCAAAACCTTGCCTAAATCTCTACCTAGTTCCATACTTTGCCCTTTGCTTTACCTACTTACCTGGCTGTTATTGACTGATGCTGGATCTGCATTCAGGTAGACTTGGTACATGGCCAGCCTTGCTGCTTAGCCACAGTCAGGGTCTTTTTTCCAATCCTTGCCTGGAGCTACTCAATGCTTCCAGGGCTTTTCACCTCCTCTTAGATGGTTTTCTTAAGATGTATCCTCTCCCTGTATCAGATCCTCTATTTGAAGGCCACTGATCTCTTTTAAATATGGATGCTTTGGGTTTACAATTCTTCCTACTCACACAGAAGGGTCTTGTTGTGAGCTGCAGTTTTCTTTTTAACTCTTATTTTCTCTTCTGTGTTTCAAAAGGAAGTACAGATTTTGTTTTATACAAAACTTCATCTGGAAGCTCATTATGCATGTAGCTAGAAACAGGTGAACTGGCTCAGGCAGTCTTCTGCAGTTGTATGGAATCACCATGCTCCAGAATCTGCTATTCAACTTTTCAAGATGAGAAAAATAATTGTATCACTTAATAGAATTTTTCAGATTCTGGGAGATAAATTTATAGCAATGTAATAAATAAAGTGACACATGGTTGGGTTACCTGGCTCAAACTGAGACTCTACTACACATAACTTTTCTGCTGCCACTCAGGTGAGTGAGGTACAAATTGAAGGCAGCATTACAAGCAGGAAACAGCAAGGGATGCTGTATGTGCTCAAACTATTCCATCAAACCGTGGGACGGGATGACATCTTGATTCATGTTAAAAGTGTTCATGGTGAAATAAGTGAAGTTGCTCTTTTGAGATCAGCCATTACAATTTTCCTCTGAACAATATCAGGGAACAATTTAATTCTCCATCTTTTAGCTTCTCATTTTAGAGTCCATTTAAACTGTGTCAAAAATGTCATGGCAGCCCAGTTCTTAAATCATGCATTTGAATATCAGTAGGAGAAGAATTCCGGGGACTCATTTACATCTTCTAGTTAGACCCAGAGATATTCAGGTCCAAATATATTTGTAGACCTTCTCCTGGCATTGTGTAATTAATGTTCATTCTAATTTCAGGAAGTTAGAGATGTCTGAAGTTGTCCTCTGTTTCTGAAAATGAACATTATAATGCCTATTTCACTCTTTAAAAAAGAAAAAAAAGGTATATGCTGGTCACATTCAAGGTAATTTATTCGTTTCTCATGTCTAGTTTTTATTTTAAAAAACAGCTTGCCTTGAAGTTTAAAGTAAAATGGTCTCACTGCTCAAAAAGAAAATGCAGTGTTCTAGCAGATTTAGAAATGTCCTTGCCTTTATGGCTTATTGTCCCTTTATAAACTCTTGAAACTTAGTATTTTAATCTAAACCTTGGGTTCTTTTTTTGGAATATGTAATTTATACACTATCCCACTTTATTATTGAGTAAATTGGGGGGCTTTATTTTAAAATTTTCAGACAACAAAACATTGGATCCAGAAACACTTTGTAAATGATAGTCCAAACATGCCTTAGAGAAGGACCCGTTTACTGTCAATAGATAGAATTCTGTAGAATCCTAGCTATGGGCTCTTAGGTGTTCCAACTGCATTGCAGAGCCTTAAAAACTATCTTACTTAATTAAATACATTTTGAAAATTTTAATCTACTTTTTTTCTAATCTGTGGGTGATTATTTAAAGGCCCTTTAAGCATTTTCTTAAAAGCTGGATCTATTTTCATTGAGATATAAAAAGTTGGCAGTTTATAAGTAAATGTTTTAGATATGCTAGGTGCATTTGCATTTTATCATAAAGTGCAGATGTTTGCTACCTTTGGTACAATCATTTTTATGAGATTTGGAGAAAGATGGAGTGTAAGTATTAAACATAAATTAAATCTGAGAATTTTTCTATACTTTTTTTTCACTCTTATTCCCTTTTGATGATCGGCCTTATTTAAACACAAATCACCTGGGTAAGAATATCACATCTATCTCTTAACAAACATAATCAGAAGGCTTATTTTATTAGCCCACCTGTCCTTAAGCACTCTATTTCTTACCATTTACTAAAAACAATCTGAGTTAATTTATTTAAGGTTTCTCCAAAGTACCTTTTCACATTTTTGCACTTTATTCCTGGAATCTCAGTTATATTCCTAAATCAGAGGGAGGAACAGACAGTATTCACTTACGTAATTGATTATTTGAACATTACTATGAATTGCCAAAAACTGAAGAATGTCACATTTTATCCTACAAAAGCTAGCAAACTATTTTGTCACAATTTCATGGATATTGGTGGAAGATATGATACTCCTGGGTCAGATATAAAGAACTTCATTTGATATAGCACTGTGAGCTGCTTTTTGGCCTCTGTTTCCCTGGACCCCAGGTCCTATGTGGGCATATAGAATGTCCCAATTGAATTTCACATACTTATGAATCTTACATCACAGCTGAGTAAATCTAAACTTAGACTAGTCAAATGTTTTGTGAAGCTATCTGTAGAAACTTTTCCCTCCTGTGATACATTATCATTGTTATGCTGGGCAGTAAAGGAATCTGTATTCTTCTCAGGAGGCAGCTACTATCTCTGCCTTCCAAAGCTGTTTCCTATACAAACACCCTTAGAAAAGAGTCTTGAGTAAAATATAACAGCGCCTTTACTTGCAGACTGTACTGAAACATGAGAGATCAATGGAGAATTGTCTCCCACCATTATATTTTATAGAGATATGTTTTGTAGGGTACCTGGTAGGCAAATTGTCCTTGAGTAAAACACCTTTATTTTAGACATAATACTGAGAGACTGGTGTACATGTAGACTATGGCCAGGCTATATATGAAAATGGAATGCTTTCTGACATACAAACTTTGTGGCAAGCAGATCAAGAAGCTAAAATACCACCTCCATGTAACTAAGTGCCAAATGGCCCACGCTTGGTCAAGGACGGCCACCTTACTTATTTTGACACCTGACTTCCAACTCAAGACAAATAGGAAAAAGATGAATAAGTTCCCCAAACCAATCAGGTAAGATACTCTGCCTCTAATTTCCCCGTCCCCAGCTTCCCCCTGCCACAGCTTTTAATTAAGTTTTCCTTGAA
Source organism: Geosciurus inauris (assembly GCA_004024805.1). Taxonomy (NCBI): domain Eukaryota; kingdom Metazoa; phylum Chordata; class Mammalia; order Rodentia; family Sciuridae; genus Geosciurus; species Geosciurus inauris. Next base: position 26,835 of record PVHX01015365.1, read on the forward strand.
GCCTTCTCTTTTTTCCAATATCAAGCTTTCTCACCCCTCTGCCTGTCTGAGTCTCTGCCAAATAAAAGTGATGGAGCTGACTCTCTTGTGATAATTAGCTCCAAATAGACTTAGTTTATTTTCATTTAAGTACATTTCCACAATGTACATGCTTTACTGATATAAAAATTAGAACCAAACATGATCTTAATTTCTATTAAAGAGATAGAATGAAAGCACATGGCTGTGGATGTATATGTGTTTTAAAGGATCTGAGTTCTACGAATTAAAAAAACACTAATCTGAATAGTATAACTTTATACACATACACACATATAATGGTGCTCAACATTAACGAAGAAAACAAAAAATTTCCTGATTTTTTAAAAATACATATTCGGTCTCTAGGTAATTATAAAATGTCATGCAACTAGATAAGGAATATGAATAGCTTTTTAAAACTGCCTATGTCATATAAATATTTAAAAATCTATTACAAGTTATCTTGCTTTCACAACCTTACTACTCATGAAAGGGTTTAGATGAGATAACCTTCTACACTGTTGTTCTTTAGTGCAAAAGGGGAAGTGATTCTGGAAGCAGCAGCTGGCCTTATCAACACTGGTGACATTTTGTGGCAAAATGAAGAGCCCTTCTAAAAGTGCAAACTGAAGGGTAAGAGGCAGCAAGATTTAAAAATATGCTTTTGCTATAAAGACCAAAGAAATGTAATAGAGAACTCACTGCTCTTTATAATTTTGGCCATGCCTGGCAGATGTTTTCAAGCGCTGTTTGCTTAGTAGATGAGTGAGGATATTTTTAGATGTAAAATTGCAAAGCCCCCAGTTTGCCCTTACAGCATGGAACACTGAGGAAAAAACACATAGCTGGGGATTAACACCCTTTCTGTATGGGAAATACTGTGAAATACTACTATGTGAAATACTGTGGAGATTTTGTAGACATTGAGATGATCATTTCTGTTAAGCACAAACACAGATAGTCTTTTTTTTTTTTTTACTATGTATACAGGACTCATATCCAAAGAAATATCTCCATGGGAAAATAAAGCTAATGAAATAATTGTGCTCATTACAGACTCTAAATAATGGCCATTCCAGCCATGCAAGAATAGAAGGATGATGCAGAAAATTAGAACAGCTCTTGCTCATGCTTCAGAAAATCCTAAGAACTAACAGGGGGCTTAGCGAGAAGGTCATTTCCAGACCCAGCTCTATGTATCCTTTCTGGTGTGTACGTGTCAGCTTCAACTTCCTGTTCAGAAAGTTCATTTATTAAAGAAGCCCATTTCATTTTCAAACGGTTTAATTACCTGCATTATTGACCTCTTAATGAGACAAAATGTGCTATTCTATAATACCTGTCTTTTTTCTTATTGTCTGTGTAAATTTAGTCATTTAAAAATATTTATGAAAATCTGAAAGACCTTCTCCACATAACCACTAGGTTCTAGAATAAGCATGCTTCATTACTATGCTCAGTCTTTATGATGCCCCCTTTTCAAATCTCTGGGAAATCAAATCCTCATTTTGGATGACATTTATTTGCAAGCATTTTTCAAGAAAACTGTCCAATAGAAGGAATTCTCCAGAGCGAACTAATTATTCATAACTTAATGGGACCACTAACCCTCAATGTGAACATTCTGCTGAATATGTATATATTAGCATTTTAAACTGCGAGCAGGTAATACTGCAGATTTATATGTTAAGATAGCTCATCTGTTCCATATTTAGGCAATTAACCTTTTACATTTGCATCTTGAAATTACACTTTTTCACATTACCTATCATTTTATTTTTTTCTGAATCCTGACTCTGTCATCAGTTTCTCCTCTCACTCAGGGGATCTCTCCTAGTTTATGTGCCAAGTAATCATCATATGATAATTTATTTCTTTAATTTCTAAAAATGTTATTTGATAAGAATGCAGAAAATAACAGGGTTCTTTGTATGACGAGAAGGCTACCTGTGCAGCCCTAAGCTATTCTTTCCCCAGTCAACTCCAACTCTCATGGTCAGAGAGAATAGGACACTATGTGGAAACCTCTTGGCTGAAGTATGGAAGGGTCAGAGAGTACTTTCCAGAAAAGAGAATAGGTACTTTCCCTGGAAAATTAGTGTCTTAATTCATTCAGGTTTCCATGATAAAATACAATAGACTGTGTGATTTATAAAAAGGTGGGGTGTTTTTGTTGTTGTTGTTTTTTTTAATCACAGTTCTGAAGGTTGGAGAGTCCAAGACCGAGGTGCCAGCACATCTGGGGACTGATGAGTACTGGCCTTATCATAGATGACCATTCATGTTCTTAGTGCAACCTCACTTGGTGGAAGGGGGTGAGATCGCTTTAGGAACTGTATTATAAGGACACTAATTCCACCCGTAAGGGTTCCCCCCTCATGACCTAATCACTTTCCAAAGACCCTTTGGGAGTTAGGTTTTCAACATACGAGTCTGGCGGGGGGGCACAGACATTCAACCCACTGAATGGGGAAGGAACACTTCTACACATTATGAAAAACAATTACAATTCCATATCTGGCTTAGTTTCCAAATAGAATGGTGATGTGCCAGAATGAGGTTGATGGTGAGGGGACTGAGGCCAAGTCAATGAATTCAGTGTAATTCATATTGAGTTTTAGCAAAATTTTATCTCATTTTTTTAGGCATTTGAGTTCATTAGTAATGCTATGCAACACTAAATTCAAAGGTGTGTGTTAAGTCATCAACATCAACATGGAAATGATAGGTGGTCCAGGGGAATGAAGGAAATCAAAATGGAGTATTGATAGATGAAACAGAATAGAAGTTTAATTTGGAAAGAACACTGAGAAGCAATGTATCAGTGCTCATAGTACATAGCAGATGATGTCATTGTGGTTAGATGTCGTTAGATAGGAAACTACTAGATGATGCTTTCTTATGCCTCCTGAGATAACTTCACAAAAGCCCCTCTTGGAGGTTGTGGTCCATATTATAAAGCAAAGTTATCTCTGTTTCTGTATTAGCTGAATCCTTGACATTAAATCAAAAATGGTTCTAGGTTAGATTTGCTTTTATACAATTTTATTTTTCTTTGCCTTCTGTGTTAAAGATTTTTTTTAAAAAAAATACTTTCTCTTTAATACACATGATGTAGGATATAGGATGTACATTAAGCAGATAAACCCAAAAGCTGAAAGAGTAATTTACTGATAAAACATGTAAAAAAATAAAAGCAATTATTTTTAAACTTCAAGAATTCACTGCTGTTTAAAAATCTTGTTCTAGAGTAATAAAAGTCCAAGTGGCCAGATAAAAATGTTAATTAAATTGGCATTCTGCTCCATCACTGTGAGGTTTGGGATAATTACCAGACATTTTCTGTCACAACAGATGAATGAGGCTTAACCTTAAGACTATCAAAGGAAAATCAACACTCTTAAGAACCTGCTACAGGTTCTCCTGGACTCTTTTTTTGATTAGTCATTTTCAGAGGACATCCATTTGACTTCTTGCAGGATATTTCATTTTTCTGCAATAAAATCACATCTATTTTATAGTTACTTTTTTTTTAAACTATCCCATTGTGCTTTGGAGGTGAGGAGGGGCAAGGACATGTCAGTATTGAGATATTATGTTTGGCTGACTTTTGGTTGGTGTTGCATTTAAGTGTTTGAGGTTTTTTCAGTACAAGGAGGGCTGAATATCTTAAATCAAGTAAATGGTCAATTTGGCTTAGTAAGGAGTTTGGAATTTTTCAAGAAAAATTAGTTGTTTTGCTGAATTTATGGTCAAATGGTAATTTTAGTGCCCTAGGGAAGTAGGTCAAGGATTTAAGTAATTGAAGAGGGTACCCAGCTACAACATTGGCTTGCTGCATAATGAATTTAATGTCTTATTCTGTGAGAAGGGAACTTATTGTATCTCTGAACTTGTATAGAGTCTTAGTCTAAGTCATGTTTAAGATGGTTATAATACTTTATTTTTATATATCAATTTTTAAGTAAAATTGAATTCATTGTTAGGAACTATCCTGAGAAACTCTTCTTTTAAATTTCTTTCTGGCACATATTACCATTTGGAACCAGAAAACTGAGACCAATCTTGCTCTTTAACTTTTATCCACACCCTCTACTTTTACTTCTATGTTAGTAATTTTCTGAAAATTACTGGCACGTGCCAGTGTCCTCAGGCTGTCCCCTGTCTATGCTGCTTCCATGACCTTTTGAAATGGCAACACCTCGAGGAACTTAAAATAATCACAAAGGTCTGTCCCCACACTGTCTTCCCAATCTCTACGTGCATGAAGCTCTCATCAGATTACAGATTTGATTCTATACCACAATCATTCTCCTTGACATTAGAATGAAACCTCAAACATTAGCCACAATACTGTGGTAAGACAGTATTATGATTTTGAGTCAATGCAAACAGTATTTTAAACCAAAGACATAAATAGCTGCATCCATCAAGGCTGTGCACATAATTACCCTCACACAGATCAGACCTCTGAAATCATTTTTTCTGATACCTCTAATCCAGCTATTTTCTTTCTACAAAACACAGTCTTCACAGTCTCTTGACACCTTCACACACTAGCTCACTCACTCACTGGTGGCATTCACATGGGTGGGCATTATCTGTATTGTTTCAAAACTCTAGTTAATAGAGCACATCATCATTAATATGAGTCAAAGTGATAATATGAGAGGAAAATCCCGATGGCTATCTAATTGGAAAAAGCAAATAATTTGAAATTGTACCTTTTATCTATTGTGATATTTTTCATGATCACATAGATTTCTTCTCTAGATGACAATGTTGCTCCAGAGAGTAACAGCTCAAGTTGTTGTAGCTCAGGCCTCCGAAGCATCTTTAATCCCTCCCAATTTACCAGCCAGATTCTTGAGCCTGCTGCCAACCTTCAACTCTCCATATCCAGGGACATCCTTCTAAGTCCTAGCCTCTCCTGCCTTGGCCACAGGAGCATCCTCCTCACTGGGCTTCCTCCCTCGATTCCCACTGGGCTATAGCCCCTTCTGTGCCCAGTAACAATGTATCTTCTGTACTGAAATGTCAGAGCAGACACTGCTGAAGCAACTATAGCACTAACCCAGACACCTCCCACATCTCACCAGTCTTTGCAAGGCCGGTTCCAGCCTCTCAGTTTCCTCCTGAAATTCTCCCTTTTACAGCTCCAGCTGCCCAGCTCTGTTCTAATTTCTATCTCAAGGAAAGGATCGACTGCATTTCCTCATTACTTCCAGTCATAAAGTCATGCTTCATTTCTTTGCAGAACTTAATACATACTGCACTTAACTTTTGCTACTTCTCATTACATATTCATTTTCTTCCTGCACCCAGTAAAATGATCCAAATGTCCAAGGGAAATCATCTGTCTTTTTAAAAAAATATTTTTAGTTGTAGATGGACAGCACAGTATATTTTATTTATTTATTGTTAGGTGGCACTGAGGATGATTGAACCCAGTGAGTGCATCACATGTGCTAGGTAAGCGCTCCACCCCTGCCCCATTGATCTGTCTTCTGCCCTCACCCTTTCCTCTACTGCACCTGAGCCAGTAACTGATCAAGAGACGATCCATATTTATTGAAATGAGATCCATTCAATTATTCACCAAGTAATACAAAAACTCCAGTTGCCGATTTCACAGACCTATTTACAATGTCAAGTATGTTTTATATGTTCTAGAGTGACATAATTTGACACAGCTCCAACTCACATAAAGGAGGGTGAAAATGTATGAAGCGGATTTCAGCATTAGAAAAAATAGATATTTACTTATTTATTAATCATACATGTGTGAAATATAAATTGCTTCATTTCACTTTCATTTTCTTCCTCTTCTGCCTCCCATGTTCCACTCTACCTCTCTGCTGGGTTTGCTTTGGTGTATTTATTTATATTTTTAAATTGGTGCCTTGTAGATATACATATTTATATATATACACAGCAAAATTTGGTTAATTTCTTTCCACAATTCTACCCTTTTCCCATCCCTCCTCCCTCCCCTCCATCCTCTTTCTCTATTCCATCTCTCTCTTTTTGTGGGTTCCATCTCCTTTTTCCCCTTATTTTTCTCTGTTTTCTACAAATGAGAGTAAACATTTGATCCTTGATGTTCTGAGTATGGTTTATTTCACTTAGAAAGATTTTCTCTAGTTCCATCATTTGCCAGCAAATGCCATGATTTCATTTTTTTTTTTTTGTAGCTGTGTAAAACCCTATAGTGTGTATGTACCTCATTTTCTTTATCCATTCATCGGTTGATAGGCATCTGGGCTGGTTCTATAATTTGGCTATTGTGAATTTTGCTGCTATAAACATTGACGTTACTGTATCTACAGTACGCTAATTTTAGTTCCTTTGGATAAATACCAAGGAGTAGAATTGCTAGATCATTTGGTGGTTCCATTTCTAGACTTTTTGAGGAATCTCTCTACTGATTTCCAAAATGGTTGTAGTAACTTTCAGTCCCACTAGCAAGGCATGAGTGTACCTTTTCCCACACATACTCTCCAGCATTTATTGTTATCTGCATTGTTTTGGAGGGGGTGCAGGGATACTAGGGATTGAACTCAGGAGCACCCAACCTCTGAGCCACATCCCCAGCCTTATTTTGTATTTCATTTAGAGACAGGGTCTCAGTGAGTTCCTTAATGCCTCACCTTTTGCTGAGACTGGCTTTGAACTTCTAATTCTCCTGCCTCAACCTCCTGAGCTGCTGGGATTACAAGCACGTGCCACCGCCCCCAGCCCATTATTTGCATTCTTGATGATTGCCATTTTAACTGAAGTAAGATGAAATCTCAGTGTAGTTTTGTTTTGCATTTCCCTGGTTTCTAAGGATGTTGAACATTTTTTCACATATTTAATGATCATTTGTATTTCTTCCTTTGAGAAGTGTCTCTTTAGTTGCTTAGGTAGTTTATTTGTTGGTTTATTTATTTGCTTGTTTTGAGTTATTTAAATATACTACACATTAATTCCTTGTCAGAAAAATGGCTGGCAAAAAATTTCTCCCATTTCTTTCTTCATGCCCTAAATAATTAATCTGACTAGGCAGAAAGTTTTTAATTTGATGTCATCCCACTTATGGATTCTACATTGTATTTCTTGCACTTTACAGGTCTTGTTAAGGAAATCAGGTCCTACACCAATATGCTGAGCTGTTGAATCTATGTTATCTTTTAGTAGTTGCAGAGTATGTGGTCTAATTGCTAGGTCTTTGATCTACTTTGAGTTAACTTTTGTGATGGGTGAAAGAGAATCAAATATCATTCTTCTTCTTATAGATAACTAGTTTTCCCCAAATCATTTGTTAAAAAGACTATCTTTTATTCAATGTTTAAATTTTAGAACTATTTCCTAGTTCTGTGAATAATGTCATCGGTATTTTTACAAGGAGTACATTGAATCTGCATAATGTTTTTGATAATATGGGCATCTTAGCAATATTAATTCTGTCTATCCAAGAACATGAGAGGTCATTCCATCTTCTAAGGTCTTATTAATCTATTTCTTCATTGTAGTATAGTTTTTACTGAATAGGTCTTTCACATCCTTGGTTAGATTTAGTTGCGATTTTTTGAGGTTATTGTGGATAGAACAGTTTCTCTGACTTCTTTCTCAGCAGAGATAAAATTTTTCATTATTGGACTACAGGAAAACTATTGATTTATGTATGTTTATCTTGTATCCTGCTACTTTGCTACATTTGTTTATCAGATCTAGAAAGTCTTCTGGTGGAGATTTTTGAGTCTTCTAGATATTTGATCATATCATCAGCAAACAGATAATTTGACTTCTTTCCTTTTTATATTATTTTGATTTCCATTTCTTGACTTTTATCTAGCTATAGTTTGAAGAACTATGTTGAACAGGAGTGGTGAGAGTGGATATCTTTGTCTTATTCTTGATTTTAGAGGAAAAGCTTTCAGTTTTGTTTTGTTTTTCCATTAAGTATGATGTTAGCCTTGGGTTTGTCATAGAAAGCATTTACAATGTTGAGGTAAGTTATTTCTATCCCTAGTTTCCCCAGTATTTTTTATCATAAATAGGAGCTGGATTTCATCAATGCTTTTTATCAATGTTTAAATTTTAGAACTATTTCCTAGTTCTGTGAATAATGTCATCGGTATTTCACATGATCATGTGATACTTGTTCTTAATTCTATTTGTGAGGTAAGTTGCATTTATTGATTTTTCTGTGTTAAATCAACCTTGCTTCCCTGAGATAAAACTCACCTGGTCATAGTTTACTATTTTCTTAATGTATATGTAAATATGGTTTGCCAATATTTATTTAGGATTTTTGCAACTATGTTCATCAGGGATATTGGTCTATAGTATTTTTTCCTTGATGTGTCTTTGTCTGGTTTGAGTATTAGAGTGATACTGGCTTCATAAAATGAACGTAAGAGTGGCCCTTTCCTTTCTATTTCATGGAATAATTTGAAGAGGCTTGCCATGAGTTCTTCTCTGAAGGGCCGACAGAATTACACTGAGAATCCATCTGATGCTGGAATTTTCTTTGTTGGAAGACTTAATTTCTGCTTTAAATTTATTGCTCACTGTTGGTCTGTTTAAATTTTTTGTGTACTCTGATTCAATTTGGTTAGGTCATATAGGTCTAAAAATTTATCAGTATCTTCTAGAATTTCCAGTTTTTTGGGGTATAAAGTTCTTCCGGACAAAAGAATAACTCAGATTTATTTTCTTTTGTAGAACCAACATGCATCTACTACTTTAGCAACAGAGAAACAAATAGACCAAGAGATATTAAGGACCAGTGGAGGCAACTTTGATCATAAAGTGGCTGTTATCCAAAATATCATTTTCCAATGCCTTACCAAGTACAGGAGAAAAAATTAGGACTATAGCTTCTTCCTTTTCTTCATTTCAGCAGAGCTGGGAAACCAATGTGCAGAAGATTTCTCATCACCAAGGAGAGCTAGTCCAGGGAGGTGTTCACAGAAGTTTAGAAGACAATGGTGTCCTCAGTTGTCCCTCTAACAGCCAGATCATTCCCATTCACTGTGGACTACTTGTGAATGATCTCTTATTGGCTTTGTGAATCTGGGACTAGGGACCTGTGGGCCGTTTCTGCCTCCAGTAGTGATCAGAAAGGGATAGTTAAAGAGAACTCCAGGGGTTGGCTTCCAGAAATTACAGCCAAGGTTGCTGCATCTCCACCCAGTCCTGGAGTACACAGGGCCTGCTTGCTTTGGGAAGTAACAACTGCTCCTCTAATAGCAATCCCTTTGTCAGGGCTGCCTAGAGTACACTGGACTCCAAGACCACTAGGGTCCCTTGCATGACTGAAGTCACTATGGCTATTCTCTGAACTACCAAAATAGCTTTGTGGTATAGTTTAAGTCTGGTATTTTAATGCTTCCTGCTTCACTCTTCTCGCTAAGGATTGCTTTGGCTCTTCTGGGTCTCTTATTTATCCAAATTAATTTCATGATTGCCTTTTCTATTTCTGTAAGGAATGACATTGGGATTTTAATTGGAATTGCATTGAATGTATATAGTGCTTTGGGTAGTATGGCCATTTTGACAATATTGATTTTGCCTATCCAAGAACAACGGAGATCTCTCCATTTCTAAGATGATCTTCAATTTCTTTCTTTAGCATCCTGTAGTTTGCATTGTAGAGGTCTTTCACTTCTTTTGTTAAATTGATTCCCAAGTATTTTAATTTTTTTTTTTTGAGGCTATTGTGAATGGGATAGAAATTTCTCTTTCAGAGGATTCATCACTGATGTATAGAAATGCATTTGATTTTTGGGTATTGCTTTTTTTTTTTAGTTCTTTTTTTTTTTTTCCAAATTTAAAACTTTTATTATTATTATATTTTTAGAGGATAACATTTCATTTCTCTGGTTGCAAGTGATATAGAGTCACAACATACATGCAGTCATACATAAAGTTAGGGCTATAATGACCATCATATTCCACCACCTTTACTGTCCCCATGCCCCCTCCCCCCTTATACTCCTTTGAACAGAGTTCCTCCATTGTTCCCATGTCCTTCCCCACATTATGGATCAGCATCCACTTATCAACGAGTGCATTCGGCATTTGGTTTTGTGAATTGAGCTGCTATAAACATTGAAGTGGCTGCATCATTGTAGTATGCTGTTTTTAAGTCTTCTGGGTGTAGACCAGACCGAGGAGAGGGATAATAGGCTCAAATGGTGTTTCCATTCCAAGTTTTCTAAGGAATCTCCATACTGCTTTCCAGATTGGTTGCACCAATTTGCAGTTCCACCAGCAATGTATGAGTGTTCCTTTTTCCCCACAACCTTGCCAACACTTATTGTTGTTTGTATTCTTGATAATTGCCATTCTGACTGGCATGAGATGAAATCTTAGGGTAGATTTGATTTGCATTTCTCTGATTGCTAGAGAGGTTGAACATTTCTTCCTGTGTCTGTTGATTGATTATATATCTTCATCTGTGAAGTTTGAGTTCATCTCTCTGGCACATTTATTGATTGGGTTGTTAGTTTCTTTGGTGAAAAATTTTTTGAGTTCATTATATATCCTGGAGATGAGTGCTCTATCACATGTGTGTGTGGCAAAGATTTGTTCCCAGAATGTCGGCTCTCTGTTCACTTCATTGATTATTACTTTTGCTGAGAAGAAGCTTTTTAGTTTGAATCCATCCCATTTATTGATTCTTGATTTTACTTCTTATGCTGTAGGAGTCTTTTTAAGGAAGTATGGTCCTAATCTGACATGATGAAGATTTGGGCCTATTTTTTCTTCTAGTAGGTGTTGGGTCTCTGGTCTGATTCCCAGGTCCTTGATCCACTCTGAGTTGAATTTTGTGCGTGGTGAGAGAGAGGGGTTTAGTTTCATTTTGCTGCATATGGATTTCCAGTTTTCCCAGCACCATTTGTTGAAGAGGCTATCTTTTCTCCAGTGTGTTTGGCTCCTTTATCTAGTATAAGGTAACTGTATGTAAGTGGATTTGTCTCTGTGTCTTCTATTCTATACCATTGGTCTACATGTCTATTTTGGTGCCAGTACCATGCCATTTTTGTTACTATAGCTTTGTAGTATAATTTAAGGTCTGGTATTGTGATGCCTCCTGCTTCACTCTTCTTATTAAGGATTGCTTTGGCTATTCTTGGTCTCTTATTCTTCCAAATGAATTTTATGATTGTCTTTTCTATTTCTATAAGGAATGACAATGGAATTTTAATTCAGATTGCATTGAATCTAAATAGCACTTTGGGTAGTTTGCCATTTTGACAATATTGATTCCGCCTATTCAGGAGCATGGAAGATTTTTCCATCTTCTAAGGTCTTCTTCAATTTCTTTCTTCAGTGTCTTGTAATTTGCATTGTAGAGGTCTTTCGCCTCTTGTTAAATTGATTCCCAAGTATTTTATTTTTGGGGGGGCCTACTGTGAATGGGATAGTTTTCCTAATATCTCTTTCAGAGGGTTTATCACTGATGTATAGAAATGCAATTGATTTGTGGGTATTGATTTTATATCCTGCTACTTTGCTGAAATAATTTATTAATTCTAAAAGTTTTCTGGTAGAATTTTTTGGATTCTCTAAGTATAGAATCATGTCGCCCACAAATAATGATAGTTTGAGTTCTTCTTTTCTGATTTTTATCCCTTTAATTTCTTTTGTCTAATTGCTCTGGCTAGTGTTTCAAGGACTATGTTGAATAGCAGTTGTCTAGTTCTTATTTTCAGAGGGAATGATTCCAATTTTTCTCCATTTAGGATGGTGTTGTCCTTGGGTTTAGCATAGATAGCTTTTACAAAGTTGAGGTATGTTCTACTATCCCAAGTTTTTCTAGTGTTTTGAGCATAAAATGGTGTTGTATTTTGTCAAATGCCTTCTCTGCATCAATTGATAAAATCATATGATTCTTATCTTTAAGTACATTGATGTGATGTATTATGTTAATTGATTTCCGTATGTTGAACCAACCTTGCATCCCTGGGATGAACCCCACTTGATCATGGTGCACTATTTTTTGATATGTTTTTGTATGTGATTTGCCAGGATTTTATTGAGAATTTTTGCATCTATGTTCATTAGGGATATCGGTTTGAAGTTTTCTTTCTTTGATGTGTCTCTGGTTTTGGAATCAGGGTGATACTTGCCTCATAGAATGAGTTTGGAAGGGTTCCTTCCTTTTCTATTTCATGAAATACTTTGGGGAGAATTGGTATTAATTCTTCTTTGAAGGTCTTGTAGAATTCAGCTGAGAATCCATCTGGACCTGGGCTTTTCTTCGTTGGAAGGTTCTTGATGGCATCTTCTATTTCTTTGCTTGAAATTGATTTGTTTAAATTGTGTATGTCCTCTTGGTTCAGTTTGGGTAGGTCATATGCCTCTAGAAATTTGTCAGTGTCTTCAGGGTTTTCTATTTTGCTGGAGTATAAATTTTCAAAATAGTTTCTAATTATCCTCTGTATTTCAGTAGTGTCTGTTGTGATATTTCCTTTTTCATCATGAATTTTAGTAATTTGGGTTTTCTCCCTCCTCCTTTTTTTAGGGTGGTTAAGAGTTTGTCAATTTTGTTTATTTTTTCAAAGAACCAGCTTTTTGTTTTGTCAATTTTTTAAATTGTTTCTTTTGTTTCTATTTCATTGATTTCAGCCCTAATTTTGATTATTTCCTGTCTTCTACTTTTTTTGGTATTGATTTGTTCTTCCTTTTCTAAGGCTTTAAGATGAAGAGTCAATTTAATGAGCTTAATGCAATGAACTTTCCTCTTAGCACTGCCTTCATGGCATCCCAGAGATTTTGATATATTGTATCAGAGTTTTCATTTGCCTCTAAGAATTTTTTTTAATCTCTTCCCTGATGTCTTCTGTTATCCATGCATCATTCAATAGCATATTATTTAGTTTCCAGGTGATGGAGTAGTTTCTGTTTTTTAATCTGTCATTGATTTGTAATTTTATTCCATTGTGGCCAGATAGGATGCAGGGTAAAATCTCTATTTTTTTTGTATTTGCTAAATAAGACTGGCTTTGTGACATAACATATAATCTGTTTTGGAAAAGGATCCATGTGCAGCTGAGAAAAAAGTGTATTCGCTCGTTGATGGATGGAACTCTCTATATATGTCTGTTAAGTCCAAATTATTGATAGTTTCATTGAGACCTATGGTTTCTTTATTAAGTTTTTGTTTGGAAGATCTATCCAATGGTGAGATAGCTGTGTTAAAGTCTCCAAGTATTATTGTGTTGTGGTCTATTTGATTCTTGTATTTGAGGAGGATTTGTTTGATATACGTAGAAGCCCCATTATTTGGGGCATAGATATTTATGATTGTTATGTCTTGTTGATGTATGATTCCTTTAAGAAGTATGAAATGACCTTCTTTATCTCTTTTCACAATCTTTGATTTGACGTCCACTTTATTTGATATGAGAATGGAAACTCCTGTGGTTTGCGGGATCCACATGAATGATATGTTTTTTCCCACCCTTTCACTTTCAGTCTATGGATGTCTTTTCCTGTGAGATGAGTCTCTTGAAGACAACATATTGTTGAGTCTTTGTTTTAAATCCAGTCTGTCAGTCTATGTCTTTTAATTGGTGCATTTAGGCCATTTTCATTCAGGGTTATTATTGAAATATGATTTGTAATTACAGTCATTTTGGTTTGTTTTAGGATTTTACCTTGAGTTGTTTTCTCTTTTGAATTGTTTTTCCTTTAGTGTAGTTCCTCTCTTTGTAAATTTTCATTGTTGGTTATCATTTCCTCCTCCTGGAATATTTTGCCAAGAATGCTGTGTAGTGCAGGCTTTCTTGCTGTAAATTCTTTTAACTTGTTTATCATGGAAGGTTTTTATTTTGTCATCAAATCCAAAGCTCAATTTTGCTGGATATAAGATTCTTGGTTGGCATCCATTTCTTTCAGGACTTGGAATATGTTATTCCATGATCTTCTGGCTTTTAGAGTCTGTGTTGAAAAATCTGAGATACAAATTAGTCTCCCCTTATATGTAATCTGGTTTCTCTCTCTTGCAGCCTTTAAAATTCTCTCCTTATTCTTTATGTTGGGCATTTTCATTATAATGTGCCTTGGTGTATATCTGTTGAAATTTTGTACATTTGGTGTCCTGTAAGCCTCTTGTATTTGATTTTCCATTTCATTTTTCATACTTGGGAAATTTTCTGATATTATTTCACTAAAGAGATTGTGCATTCCTTTGGTTTGAAATTTTGAACCTTCTTCTATCCTAATAAATATTATATTTGGTCTTTTGATGCTGTCCCATATTTCTTGTATGTTTTGTTCATGATTTTTTACCATCCTCACTGTACGGTCAAGTTTATTTTTAAGATTGTATATCTTGTCTTCATTATCTGAGGTTCTGTCTTCCAGGTGATCTAGTCTGCTGGTGATGCTTTCTATTGAGTTTTTAATTTGGTTTATTGTTTCCTTCATTCCATGAATTTCTGATTGTTTTTTTTTTTTCATGATCTCTAGCTCTTTCTTAAAGTAATCTTTTGCTACTTGTAATTACTCTCTTACCTCTTTGTTGGAATGATCAATGTTTGCTTTTATTTGCTCTCCTATTTCTATGTTGGATTGATCAATTTTTGCCTGTAATTGCTCACTTATGTCATTCTTTAATTCGCTGATCATTTTAATTATGTACATTCTGAATTCTTTCTCTGACATTTCATCAACTGTGTTGTCAATGGATTCTGTTACAGTGGTATCCAGTTTTATTTGGGGCACTTTCTTCCCTTGTTTTTTCATGTTGATTGTGTATTTTCCTTTCTTGTAATACCAATCTGAGGTATTGTGGCTTCTATCCTATAATCTTGTATTGTCACTCCAGATTACCTGTGTCTCACCTTGGAGCTACTTCTGTTCTCCCAGTGTCTCCAGATGGGCACTACTGCCAAGTGGGTGGCGGAGGTAGTGGACGTACCTCTAGAGGGCAGTGGGTGTGGCCTTGGCTGGGGTCCTGAGGCGGCCCCTGAGGGCTGTTTTGCCCCTCTCTTGTTCTCCTTCTGGTTAACAGGAACTCTGGAGCGGAACTGCAGACAGCCCCAGGTCTCACATAGGCAGGGTCACAAGCAGGAGAATCTGTGTGCAACCCTTACAGTGAGCGTGAGCTCCCCTGGGCAGGAGGTTAGCAGGCTCTGGTCTGCCTTCAGCTGGACATCCCTGGCATTCCCTAAGGGCAGTTTGGGGCCTCTGTCTCGCCTGACCACAGGAACTCAGGAGCGGAACTGAGGTAGGCCCAGAGCACACTTGGGTGGGGCCTCTTCACACTGGCATCTCTGCAGGTGACTCTTATTCTGGGTGTGTCTTCCTCTGCGGCTGTTAGCTATCAGCCTCTGGTCAACCCTTGGTTGGACACCCATGCAGTTTCCTGAGGGTAGATTAGGCCCTCTGTGGCTCCTGCTGGTATGCAGAAACTCTAGAGTAGAACTGGGGCTGACCCAGGCTGCAGCTGGGTGGGTCTGTCTCACACTGGAGTCTCTGCAGCAACTCTTACCCTGAGTTGGGGCTCCCCAGTGGCTAGCGGCTAGCAGTCCTACTCTCCCTTTGGCTGGACACCTGTGGAGTTTCCTAAGGGCGGATTTGGGCCCTCTGTGGCTCCTGCCGGTCCACAGGAACTCTGGAGCCTGGGTATTGCTTTTATATCCTGAAACTTTGCTGAATTCATTTATTAATTCTAGAAGTTTTCTGGTGGAAGTTTTTGGAATCTCTAAGTATACAATCATGTCATTGGAAAATAGTGATAGTTTGAGTTCTTCTTTTGCTATTCGTATCCCTTTAATTTCTTTCATCTAATTACTCTGGCTAGTCTTTCAAGGACTGTGGTGAATAGCAATGATGAAAGAGGGCATCTCTGTCCTCTTCCCATTTTTAGAGGGAATGCTTCTAATTTTTCTCCGTTTAGGATGATGTTGGTCTTGAGTTTAGCGTAATTAGCTTTTGCAATGTTGAGGTATGTTTCTACAATCCCTAGTTTTTCCAGTGTGTTGAACATGAAAGGGTGCTGTGTTTTGTCTAATGCTTCCTCTGCACCAACTGATATAATCATATGATTCTTATCTTTAAGTCTATTGATGTGATGATTTACGTTAATTCATTTCCTTATGTTGAACCAACCTTGCATCCCTGGAATGGACCCCACTTGATCATGGTGCACTGTTTTTCTTAAAATATGTTTTTGTATGTGATTTGCCATAATTTTATTGGGAATTTTTGCATCTGTGTTCTTCAGGGATATTGGTCTGAAATTTTCTTTCTTTGATATGTCTCTGTCTGGATTAGGTATCAGGGTGATACTAGCCTCAAAGAATGAGTTTGGAAGGGTTCCCTGCTTTCCTGTTTCATGAAATAATTTGAGAAGTATTGGTATTAATTCTTCTTTGTAGGTCTTGTAGAACTTGGCTGAGAATTTATCTGGTCCTGGGCTTTTCTTGGTTGGTAGGCTTTTGATGGTATCTTCTATTTCCTTGCTTGCTTAAAATTGATCTGTTTAAGTCATGTATGTTCTGGTACAGTTTGGGTAGGTCATATGCCTCTAGAAAATTTTTTTATGTCTTTATTTATGTCTTGTGTTTGATTTTCCAATTTATTCTTCGTGTTTGGGAAATTTTCTGATATTTCATTGAAGAGATTGTGCTGCATTCCTTTGATTTTATGTCTTAAGAGTTTTCTATTTTACTTGAGTATAAATTTTCAAAATAGTTTCTAATTATCCTCTGTATTTCAATAGTGTTTGTCATGATATTTCCTTTTTCATCATAAATTTTAATAATTTGAATTTCGTCTCTCCTTTTCATTAGAGTAACTAAAATTTTGTCAATTGAAGTATGTTAACTTGACTTGGTTTCTCCTTTGTTTGGCCTTTCCTTTAGTGTAGTTCCTCTATTTGCAGATACTCATTGTTGGTTATCATTTCCTCCTCATAGAATATTTTGCTAAAAATGCTCTGTAGTGCAGGCTTTCATGCTGTAAATTCTTTTAACTTTTGTTTATCATGGAAATTTTCTTTATTTCATCATCAAATCTGAAGCTTAATTTTGCTGGATACAAGATTCTTGGTTGGCATCCATTTCCTTTCAGAGCTTGGTATATATTGTTCCGGGACCTCCTGGCTTTTAGGATTTGGGTTGAAAAATCTGCTGAGAACTGAATTGGTCTCCCCCTATATGTAATCTGATTCCTCTCTCTTGCAGCCTTTAAAATTTTCTCCTTATTCTGTATGCTAGGTATTTTCATTATAATGTGCCTTGGTGTTGATCTGTTGTAATTGTGTAGATTTGGTGTCCTGGAGCCTCTTGTATTTGATTTTCAAATTCATTCTTCATGTTTGGGAAATTTTCTGATATTTCATTGAAGAGATTGTGCTGCATTCCTTTGATTTGAAACTCTGTGCCTTCCTCTATCCCAATAAATATTAAGTTTGTTCTTTTGATGCTATCCCATAATTCTTGTATGTTCTGCTCATGGTTTCTTACTATCTTCATTGTGTAGTCAACTTTATTTTCAAGACTGTATATTTTATCTTCATTATCGGAGATTCTGTCTTCCAAGTGATCAAATCTTTTGGTGATGCTTTCTATTGAATGAGTTTTTTATTTGGTTTATTGTTTTCTTCATTTCAAGAATTTCTGTTTTGGGGGGTTGTTTTTTTTTTTTTTTTCCACAATCTGTATCTCTTTCTTGAAGTAACTTTTTGCTACCTGTATTTGATCGTTTATCTCATTGTTGGAGTGAACAGTTTTTGCCTGTATTTGCTCACTTAAGTCATCCTTTAATTTGCAGATCATTTTAATTATGTAAATTCTGGACTAAATATTTCTCTGACATTTTATCAACTGCACTGTCAATAGATTCCTTATTCTAGTATCTTGCTTTGTTTGGGGCACTTACTTTCCTTGTTTTTTTTTTTATGTTAATTATGTGTCTTCCTTCCTTGCAGTGTGGATCTGAGGTATTACAGTTACTACGCTATAATCTTGCAGTGACCCTGCAGATTACCTATACCTCACCTTGGTGTTTGCTTCCAGTCTTTGGCAGGTGTCCCCAGATGGATGCTAGTGCAACTAAGGATGGTGGCAGCAGTAGTGGAGGTAATTCAAGAAAGTAGTAGGGGTGGCCCAAAATGGAAGCAAACATTTTCAGAGATGGGGCTGAAAGGATGGGACATACAATGGCTTTGGAATGAGTGTTCAGAGATACCATGCTGTGGCATGCTGTGCTGTGGCAGGCAGTTGCCTCCAGGAGCTACCTGTTGTCCCAGGGTGAGGGCTACTACATGTGGAGCACTATGGCGGTGACTGCAGTGTCCCAAGATGGATTCAGGAAGGGAGCGACAGTGTGGACCTCCACTGTGTGCAGGGGCAGTCCTGGGCCTGGGCTCTCACACAGGTCTGTGGGGGCTGTCCTGAGCCTGACCTAGGCCTGGGCTCTGACTCAGAATGGTGGGAATGGTTCTGGGGCTTACCTAAACCTGGCCTCCTGCAGGAGTCTCTGGAGGCAGTCCTGACCCTGGGCCTGGGTTCAGATGTGGGTTGGGGATCAGTGGGGATTGTCGGGGGGTATAAATTTTTAAAAGAGTTTCTAGTGATGCTTTGGATTTCAGAAGTGTCTGCGACTATATCTCCCTTTTCATCTTAAAGTTTGCTGATTTGTGTCTCCTTTCTTTTTGTTTTGGTTAGTTTTCCTATAGGTTCATGAATCTGGTTTCTCTTTTCAAAGAACCTGTGCTTTGTTACATTGATTATTTGTGTAATTTTTATTTTCAATTTCATAAATTTTGGCTCTGATCTTATTTATTGTCATCTACTGATTTTGGAATTAATTTTATTTTTGTAGGGTCTTGAGGTGCAATATTAGATTATTTATTTGATGTTGGAGCAACTACTGAATTATGGATCTTGAACTGTCCTGTGACAGAGGTGATGCCTCTTCTGGGAACACTCAGTGAGAAGGCACAGGTATTAGACTGCCCAGTTGCTATGATGATGCCCTGTTCAATACAAGTTCTCTTGCCAACCACAGAGCTATTCACTTGTTGACCATGAGGTTTAGATGCCAGCTGCTTAGTGGTAGAAAGTTATGGGAGAAAGCTGATAATCATAATTGGACTGCTTATATTCATGACCTTGGTTATGCTTACTTTGAAGAAAATTTTTCACAACAAACTGTTCTGATGTTTATATCTATATGATTAACTTAGTTAGCTTGGTGTTTGTTACTATATTCCTACCAAGGAGAAATCAACCACTGAAACCCAGCTTTATCTCTATTTGTGTGTCTGTTTGCCTTTTCTCCATCCTCTCACCACCCAGCCCAGGAACCTGAATTAATGGCATTGCAGGTCATGGCAATTTAAGATCTTTCTCATTTTTAATGTAAGAACTCTATGATATAAACTTTCCTCTTAGAACTGTTCCAGAAGCTTTGATAATTTATATCTCTGTTCTCATTTGTTTCTAAGAATGTTTTTATGTCTCTTCTGATTCCTTCCATGATTCATTCTATATTCAGAAGTGCATTATTTTTTCTCTAGGTATTAAAATGGTTTCTGCTTTTTATGTTCTAATTTTATTCAAATTTGATCTGATAGGATGAAAGGAATTATCTCTATTGTTTTGTATTTGCTTAAATTTCTTTGTGTCCCCAAATATGGTCTATTTTAGAGAAGGTCCATGTGCCACTGAGTATGGATTTTGATGGATGAATGTTCTAGATATCTGCTAAGTCCATTTGATTACTATACCTTTTAGTTCTGAAAAGTCTCTACATAGTTTATGATGAATGACTTATCTATTGGAGAGAGGAATTTGTTGAAATAATCCAGTGTTATTTATACTGTGACCTATTTGGTTCTTTATATTGAAAAGGTTTTTTTTTTTTATGTACAAAGGGGCATTGATGTTTCTGGCATGAATATTTATAATCATTATTTCTTGTGTGATTCCATTAACCAGTATGAAGTGATCTTCTTTTTTTTTTTTTTTTTTTTTTTTTTTTTGGTACCGGGGATTGAACTCAGGGGCACTCGACCACTGAGCCACATCCCCAGCCCTATTTTGTGTTTTTTTATGTAGAGACAGGGTCTCACTGAGTTGCTTAGCACCTCGCCATTGCTGAGGCTGGCTTTGAACTCGCGATTCTCCTGTCTCAGCCTCCCTGAGTGCTGGGATTACAGGC